>JARBWK010000004.1:185509340-185519815 GCA_030556195.1 Anolis apletophallus
CTATTGTCTTTCCTAGCTACATTAGCTGTTTACTTCACAATACAGGCACACACTAGCCTTCTGTCTAAAACCCTGCTCTCTTCTCTTAGAGCTGATTAATCTCAACTTCTCACTTAGAGTTCGTCTCTCTCTAGACTAAAACTCTTATCACACTTCCAGAGCTCTTTACACACACTGAGCTCTCTTTCTTGACTCAAACCTGAGCTCCTCACACTTTGAGCTCACTTTCCAAACTGACTAACTTTCTCTCCTTCGCCTTGTTAGATACATTCTGACTCCTCCCCTTTCAGCTTCATAGCTACGTTGCCACGGCAACTCTGCTCTCCCTGCAGCACTGGCTTCTAATATCAGCCCTTTTCTCCTGCCTATTCTCTCTCAACACTACCTTATGCATTTATCTATATAACCCAATTAATCACTTTACCACACCTGGCTCCCTTCCCCACCCTGGAAGGGAGGAGGAAGAGAGCCAGGGGCGGGACGGCGGCGAGCGTCACTGTGACGATTCGCGATCCTCACCACGCCCTGGCTCCTTTCCCTCTCCATTCTTTCCAGCAAGGGAGGGAAAGGAGCCAGGGCGTGGTGAGGATCGCAGCGTCACAGTGACGCTGCCGCTTCCTCCCGCCCCTGGCTCCTTTCCCCTCCCTTGCCTGGAGCCCTGGCGAAGAGGTGTGCCACGGAGGTGTGCCGCGAGGTGTGCCGCGACACACCTCCGGTTGCGGGCGGCGGCGGCGGGACGAGGTACGTCTTATATACGGGTATGGCTTATATAAGCCGACCCCTCAGACACCCGATACGTCTTACAATCGGGGGTGTCTTACTTTCGGGGAAACACGGTATGTGGATATCCCCAAATGAAGCCTTCAGGATCAGACAATTAGAAGATAACAAATGGTTAACATATAAGGAATTATTATGGTGGAATGGGCAGAAATTTGAAATGAAAACCAGACCCCAACTCAACATTGCAAGTGAGATGAACTGGTTTCCTTATTTTCAGATTAGAGAAAAATTTAAAGAGGATGAAAAGATTGATTTTGAAGAAAATTATAAATTATAATGACTTAGAAGAAGCAATTTTGGGTAGTAACCAAAAACTAGTAGGAAAAATTTATAAAATATTATTGAGATGGGAGAATGAGAAAAACCAAACAACAAACCATATGGAAAAGTAGCCAAAGAATTTAGGGTATAGAATTAATTGGGAAACATGGAAATCAATTTGGAAATATAATATCAACATATCATATTGCCACAAATACAAGGAAAATTGGGTTAAATTGATGTATAGGTGGTACTTAGCCCCAAAATATTTAGCTAGAATGTACAAAGATACTAAACCAAATTGCTGGAATTGTGACGAAATTAATGGCTCCTTCTTTCATCTCTGGTGGTCTTGCCCCAAAGCAAAAAATTTGGGGGGGATGATACATAAGGAAATAGAAAAAAACTTACAAAAATGTTTATGAAGAAACCAGAATCATACTTATTGGGTATTATGGAAACAAATTTGAAATCTTATGAAAGGAAAATGTTTATTTTTATTAACCACGGCAGCCAAAATGGTGTAAGCGAAGCATTAGAAATCGAAGGAAGACCCGTCGAAGGAGGAATGGATTAAGAAAATATTGGACACAGCCCAAATGGAAAGCTTAACAGAAGGTTTAAAGGAAAGAAACAGAAAAGAGGAATTCTCCTCAAAGTGGGACTGGGAACCATTACAAAACTATTGTAGAAATGAATATAATATAGACTTAAAATTATCAGGGTTATGATGTTAAACCAAAGAAAATCAAGAATATATATATATATCTTCATATTCTGTGATTTTTTTTATAGGTATAGATTGGAAGTAGTAAGAAAAGCAAGATTACAAACCAAGAAAAAGAAATCAAGCAATAGAAAATAATCTATAGAAAGAAATTGAAGCCACCTTTCTCACCACAACTTTTGTGCACATCTGTAAAGATTCAGGGATTGACTACCTGAATCAGTCTTTTCTATTTCAATACTTCTCTCTTTTTGTCTCTATAGTACTTCTTACTTCTTACTTTTTTGTTTTTCATTTCTTTCTCTCCCCCCCCCCCCTCTTTTCTATATTCTACTGGGTGGGGTCCCAGTAATGTTCTTGTACACTGTGATTTAGTGTATTGTGTATTTTTAAATTGTTTCTATTTTATATCTGAAAACGTAATAAAAACTATTCTTTAAAAAAAGAAATTAATTTTGTTTAAATTTAATAGCAATTAAATAGATATACGTATTAATGCAATGGTTCTCAACCTTTCTAATACTGTGACACCTAAATAAGGTTCCTCATGTTGTGGTGACCCCCAACAATATTTTCGTTGCTACTTCATAAATGATTTCGCTACGCTTACGAATTCTAATGCAAATATCTAATATGCAGGATGTATTTTCATTGTTACAAATTGAACATAATTACTGTAAATCATAGTGATTAATCACAAAACAATATGTTTGAGGAGTATGGATGACGGATGATGGGATTTGCAGTACCTTCAATCGGGCATGTAGCCAGGGGGGGCTAAGGGGGCTTCAGCCCCCCCGAAATTCTCAGGGTGGTCCGCGAAAAGGCCTTACTGGTACATTATTTAAACTGTTATGCTTATTCATATCATGATCTGATCACCATGCTCATTATATCCCACATTAATGGGGTTATTGGGATAACAATACAAAAGGTTTGCTAGGGTAGACCCTCTTCCACCCAGTCTCAGCCCCCGAACCAAACTCAGCCCCGAATCAAAATCCTGGCTACGGCCCTGCCTTCAATCAATTCAGCTCTGACTTCCACAGACTACGGAGACCCCCACAAATTACAGGACTGGACCAAACTTGGTTGCTCACTGTGCTGCCGCTGGAGAGGGCTCTGAGGGGACGGGCAGCCGCGGCCTGAGGGGAGGAAGAAGCGAGCCTGCTCTCCCTGTGGAAGCCCCAGGCTCTCCTGCTCCCTCCGCCACCGTGGCCGCCACTGGGGAAGGCCGTGCTTTCTTCCGCTGTGGCAGGGAGCCTCTGCCAGAGCACGCGGAGGCCATTGCACTGCAGCTTTTGCACTGCACTGCGTGTGGGGGGTCAAAGCAAAGGGGGCAGGGCCAAAGAAGAGGGCTGCCCGACCCCTCCTAAATAGCCAATTATTCACTGCCCCCTTAAAGGGGTTCACCGTCCCCCAGGGCCGTAGCCAGGATTTTGATTCGGGGGGCTGAGTTTGGCCGGGGGCTGAGACTGGGTGGAAGAGGGTCTACCCTAGCAAACCTTTTGTATTGTTATCCCAATAACCCCATTAATGTGGGATATAATGAGCATGGTGATCAGATCATGATTTAAATGCCTCCCACAGTTTAAATAATGTACCAGTAAGGCCTTTTTGCAGACCACCCTCAGCCCCTTAGCCCCCTGGCTACATGCCTGCCGCCCCCCAAATTCGCCTGAGCCTCCCACCGCCCCCCTGGATCACCTCACCACCCACCTGGGGGCGGTACCGCCCACTTTGAAAATCAGTGCTCTAGTCCAATATTCTGCCATGCAAAAATACACAACAAAAGCACTCCTGAAAAAATGCCTATCTAATCTCCAACCTCCAAAGAAGCAGAAATATCTGAGATATTCCATTGTCAAATAGCTTTTACAATGGATTCTTCCTTGTGTTTCATTTCCTTTGCCCCAAAAAAGTAAAGTTTGTTTATATGCACCATCTATATGTCTCCCCAGACTAATTAACCAAAATATGTTTTCAAAGGGTGAATATCAGGACCCTGCAACACAATAAGTCAATAAATACCCAGGAGGCAGATTGGTCTTGAATAAGGGAGGCGTTAAATGAGCAACCCTCCCAGTGACTGTGTGTGCCTGCACGTCCTTATGTTGCAAGGTTAATTTGATTTAAATCACAGTTTAAATCACTACTGGGAACGATTCTATTTAATCATAATTTTTCAGTAGGAGGACATTATTATTTAATACAACCTTAATACATATTCAGAAATGTATATTTCATTAGAAGGTAGCTAGCTACAGAGGAAGCAATTACCTGACTTGTGTTCAGAGATTAATTTTGAATTCATTGAAAAAATGGCATCTTTTGCATTTCCATCCAGATTTTTCTTCCTTATTCAAATTTTCATGCTCCCAGATTTTCTGTTCATTCACTTTCTATGGTACTTTTTTCCCTCTAAAGGAACAAATCAGATTTTAAATGCTGTAAAACAGTGGTTCTCAACCTTTCTAATGCCGTGACCCCTAAATAAGGTTCCTCATGTTGTGGTGACCCCCAACCATATTTTCGTTGCTACTTCATAAATAATTTTGCTACTCTTATAAATTCCATACATCTAATATGCAGGATGTATTTTCATTGTGACAAATTGAACATAATTAACGCATAGTGATTAATCACAAAAAACAATATGTTTGGGGGAGTATGGCCAACGGATGATGGGATTTGCAGTACCTTCGACCAATTCAGCTCTGACTTCCACAGCCGAGACCCCATGAATGACACACCCGGACCAAATTTGGCACAAATACTCAATATATCCAAAGTTGAACACTGATGGAGTTGTGGGAATTCCTTTTTTGTCATTTGGGAGTTGTAGCTGCTGGGATTTATAGTTCACCGATAATCAAAGAGCATTTTAAACTCCCAACAGCAATGGTATTGAACTAAACTTGAGCAATAGAGATTACTGGACCTTGGAAATTGGGAGCTGCTTGCATTTTCCTTCATGCCACGGCCAACTCCCAGGAGGTGCCTGCAAATGCTGCAGTGACTCAGGGGGCGTTTGCAGACGCTGAGGCTTTCCTTCTCCGCTGGACCAACTGGTAGGCACACACTCGCAAGCGCGCGACTGTCTCAGCCTGCCAGTTAGAATCCCTGGGCAGGCTTGCCTGGAAACCACAGCGCACACCCCCTTCCTCTCCTCAACTTCGCCCATGGGACCCGTTAGATTGGATGGGGAGATACGGGACTGCGCTGTGGGCAGAGTTGAGGAAAGGAAGGGGGCACGCACTGCGGTTTCCAGGCAGCGCCTGCACAGGGTTTCCAACTGGCAGGCGCACACTCTCGCGCTTGCGAGTTGGAATCCCGCCAGCGCCCCCTTACAGGGCTTCAGTGCCCCCCAAATTCTCCTGAGCCTCCCACCACCCCCTTGGATCGCCTCACCGCCCACTAGAGGGTGGTACCGCCAACTTTGGGAACCATGGCTGTAAAATAAAGCACTCCTACCCCTATGGTGATATATAAATACACAATACAAACACATAAAAGTCTACACTGCCATATAATCCAGTTCAAAGTGGATAATTTTCCTTACCATTTTGTGGTCTCGCCAGAAGAAGGGTGCGGGGGAGGGGGGCGGCCAGAGGTGCCTCCAACTGCGGCTGCTGCAGCATGGACTAGGACTCGGAGCTGTTGGTAAGCCAGTGGGGAGTCTTCCTCTTTTCTCCCTCCCTGTCCCTCCCCCTCGCTCTCTTATTTATTTATTTATTTGTCACGTTTCTATACCGCCCCTCTCAGCCCGAAGGCGACTCGGGATGGTTTACACAGGCAGTCTCTGCCCTCAATATAACACAGCAACAAGACAAACCCTTCCCCCCCCAAAACATAACACATATAATAACAATTTAACAATTAAAAACATACAATTGCAGCCTCAGCATCATGTTGAAATCAGTTTCCATCGCATCGTCGTCATTCCATATATCCAATTAAGCCTTATATTTCATGAACAAATGCCTGCTCAAATAGCCAGGTCTTGACTTTCTTGCGAAACGTCAGGAGGGAAGGGGCCAATCTGACGTCTTTAGGGAGGGCGTTCCAAAGCCGAGGAGCCACCACTGAAAAGGCCCTGTCTCTCGTCCCCGCCAGTCGCGCCTGCGAAGAAGGCGGGACCGAGAGAAGGGCCTCTCCAGATGATCTTAAACATCTCGATGGTTCATAGGGAGAGATGCGTTCGGACAGGTAAGTAGGACCCGAACCGTTTAGGGCTTTAAAGGCTAAAGCCAGCACTTTGAATTGTGCCCGGTAGCAAACTGGCAGCCAGTGGAGCTGGCACAACAGGGAGTTGTACGTTCTTTGAATGCCGCTCCTGTTTTCAACCTGGCTGCTGTCCGTTGGACTAGTTGCAGCTTCGGAACAGTCTTCAAAGGCAGCCCCACGTAGAGAGCATTGCAGTAATCTATACGGGATGTAACCAGAGCGTGGACCACCGTGGCCAAGTCAGACTTCTCAAGGTACGGGCGCAGCTGGCGCACAAGTTTTAACTGTGCAAATGCTCCCCTGGTCACCGCCGAAACCTGGGGTTCCAGGCTCAGTGATGAGTCCAGGATCACATCCAGACTGCGAACCTGCATCTTCAGGGGGAGTGTAACCCCATCCAACACAGGTTGTAACCCTATGCCCTGTTCGGCCTTTCGACTGACCAGGAGTGCCTCTGTCTTGTCTGGATTCAATTTCAATTCTCTTTCCTTCCTTCCCTACTTCCCATCCTTTCTTCCTTCCCTTATTTCCCTCCCTTCTGTTCTTCCTTCCTTCCTTCCTCTCTCTCCCCCTCCTTTCCCTTCCTTCCTTCTTCCCTTTCTTCCTTCCCTCTTTCCTTCCTTCCCTACTTCCCATCCTTTCTTCCTTCCCTTCTTTCCCACCCTCCCTTCTGTTCTTCCTTTCTTCCTCTCTCTCCCTCCTTTCCCTTCCTTCCTTCTTCCCTTTCTTTCTTCCCTCTTTCCTTCCTTCCCTACTTCCCATCCTTTCTTCCTTCTCTTCTTTCCCACCGTCCCTTCTGTTCTTCCTTCCTTCCTCTCTCTCCCTCCTTTCCCTTCCTTCCTTCTTCCCTTTCTTTCTTCCCTCTTTCCTTCCTTCCCTACTTCCCATCCTTTCTTCCTTCTCTTCTTTCCCACCGTCCCTTCTGTTCTTCCTTCCTTCCTCTCTCTCCCTCCTTTCCCTTCCTTCCTTCTTCCCTTTCTTTCTTCCCTCTTTCCTTCCTTCCCTACTTCCCATCCTTTCTTCCTTCCCTTCTTTCCCTCCCTCCCTTTTGTTCTTCCTTCCTTCCTTTCTCCGCTCCTTCTTGCCTTGCCTTCTTTCCTTCCTGTTTCCTCCCTCCCTCCCTTATTCCTTCCTTCCTTTCCTTCCTCTCTGCCTTGAACATTTGCTGTTGGTTGTGGGGGTTCAGTGTGGGGAGTTTGCTCCAATTCTGTTGTTGGTGGGGTTCAGAATGCTCTTTGATTGTAGGTGAACTATAAATCCCAGCAACTACAACTCCTAAATGAGAAAATAATTTTTTTTAGTGATGGTCACTCCTTGTAGGTGTCTTGTGGCCAAATTTGGCAGCAAATTGTCCAGTAGTAAGAAATCAGTTTGTGTGTGTGTCAACTGTAAAATAGGGTGTGTGGAAGGGCCCTGGGTTATCTGAGGTCCTTTCCACACCGTTGAATAAAATCCCATGTTATCTGCTTCGAATCAGATTATATGGCAGTTTGGGCTCAGAAAACCCAGTTCAAAGCAGATATTGTGTTATATGTTTCATATTTTTGTAGTGGGTATGTAGATCATTTTGACTGAGTTGTTTTATAAGCACCCTGCTCTAAGTTATTGAAATACTAGAAATTTGCAGACTGAAAGAAAATTCAACGGAAAGCCAAAATTCTTATTTGTGGAGCCATGACTTTAAAAAGGATAAGATAAACTTTATGCTACATAACTAACAAGATGCCAGTAATGATTAATCTCCATCCCTCATGCTTAAGCCCCAACCTCAATATGGCACCTCGGATTTAATTTTGAATTAAGAAAAAATACAGAGCTAATAACGACCACTTTCAGGTAATGGGAAGTTTGACCCTGGGTCAACCCATGAAACTGATTGACAGGAGGCTCATGAATATGCCACACATAATTAACTTTACTAAGAGAAGATATGCTCATGAGGTTTTAATTAGATGGTTTTTTAATTAGACAAATGCATGGAAGATTCAAAGATAGTTCTATGATTGACCTAGATTGATTCATCTGATTTTTAAGAGTAATAAAATAAAAGCAAATCCAATTCGGAATCTAAAATATGGAATGAATAGACATTGAATATCTAGGGCAATGTTTTTCAACCTTTTTTGAGCTGCGGCACATTGTTTACATTTACAAAATCCTGGGGCACACCACCAACCAAAATGACACAAAATGACACTCTAACACAGTAATACATATAGTTAATATGTTTTTAAATGTATTTATACACTCAGTGTGAAACCTCTGCTTGTTTCGATGAACACAACATATATATGACTTCCTTTCGCATACGCCCCCCTGTCGTCAGCCGGCTGGCCCTCACTTCCGCCCGGGTAGCTAATTTAAGGCTGCCCAGGACTTACTCTGCAGGGGCCAGTTTCGGTTATTTCTCCCACCCTCCCTACATTATTCATGGCTTGTTAGTGTTCCATTTTGTTCATATATTCATTTTCATTGTTGAATTTGTTATGGTTACGCGTTATTATGTTATTTGTCACAACTCTGTGTTTGGCGTGTGGCATGGCCCCTGGATCAGGCTGGCTTATCACCCCCCCCCCCATGGTTGTTAGGGGGATAACGCCCAGGCCCCCTGGGGTGCCGAGTTTCCATGGACAGGCATTGGACCGCTTGCACCCAGGCTTACTAGCACCTTTGGACATTCGTGAGGCTGTATGACCCCTGATCCAGGACCCATGCGTGGCCGCCAATCCTTTGTTCCTGTCTTCAATAAATGAGTTGTGGCCATTTTCATCCAACCACTTGTGTTTGTATTTTGTTCATGGCCCGAGGTGTATCACCCTTGCACATGCAAAGAGAGCCCCTCAAGCCCCCCCAGCTACATGCCTGGCATCAGAGGATCGGAGGCAATGGTAAACCTCTTCCAAACAAATCTTCCCAAGAAAACCTTGTGATAGGTTCAGTTAGGGTCACCATAAATCAGAAATGACTTGAAGGCACACAACAACAAAAACAACCATCGCATGCCTTAAATCCTCTGACAAGGATGAGCCGACCTTCCCACTGGGCAGAATGGGAGATGGAGAAAGAGAGAGGTTGAGAAGAATGACAAAAAAGACTAGCAGTATGCAGCTCTAGAAAGATTGCCAGTATATATAAAATGTTGTTCTCACTTTTCTTGCATTGTCCCCTGCCTAGAAGAGCTCCAAAAAGATCAGAAGTGCTAACGTCTTATTATTTCTGGTCTTCATCCTTTATCATGAAGCCTTTAAGAAGGAAAACTTCTTTCACTCTCTCACATCATACAGCAGTGTTTTTCAACATGTTTGAGCTGTGGCACATTTTTACATTTGCAAAATCCTGGGGCACACCACCAACCAAAATGGTTGTGGGCCTGGTACGGGAGGGGGACAGAAGGGGGAGAGTTAGTGGGGAGGAGAGGGGGGTCCCTTTGGCTTCCGGTGTTTCCGCATTGTCCCGTTCGTTCAATTGTGGGGGAGAAGAGGGTATGATTGTCATTGTGATGGGGGCGATTTGCCCCTTGGCAAGTTCTTGGGTGCCCTACATCGTTATCAGGGAGCTTGGCTGTTCTGGTCCAGGTCCCAAGACTTTAGATAGGTCATAAATGGTGTCCAGTCGGTTCTGTTCAGCCTCGTCCCTTCTGTTTCACTCATGTAGTAGGACAACTTGTCCATGCTCATAATGTTTTGGACCTTGTGCACCCAATCTTCAAGGCGTGGTATGTCTTTAGACTTCCACTTTTTCGCATACACCATCCTCGCTGCCATGGAAAGGAACAGGAACAGCCGCTCAGCGTTTTCGTCTAGGAGTTCTTTCTCATCCACTATTCCCAGGAGACAAGCCTCTGGTGTCATCTCCAGCGTGGTTCGTAGAGCCTTTTGTATGTGGATATGGACTGTTTTCCAGAATTTTGAGGCTTCCTGGCAGGACCACCACATGTGGTAAAAGGTGCCTGTCTGTGCCCCGCATTTCCAGCATTTAGTCTGGGCGTTCTTGTACATCAGACCAAGTTTATGGGGGGGTCATGTACCACCTGAAGAACAGTTTGTACCAGTTCTCCTTCAGATCAATGGCATAGGTGATTTTTATTTTCTTTCGCCAGATCCTCTCCCACTCTTGCATACTGATTGTGCGGCCGATGTTTTGCGCCCATTTTATCATGCAGGTTTTTACCTGTTCGGTCTCTGTTGACCATTCCAGGAGTCGCATATAAGCCTTGGAGATGAGCTTCTTCTCCTTGACCAGAAAGTTGCTCCAGAAATGCTCTCCTTCCGCAAAGCCTGTCCGTTCGTCCCTCTGGAAGCATGCCATGACCTGTAGATGATGGAGCCAGTTGAAAGAATTACACTGTTGCTGTAGCCGTGTCCTTGATTTTAGACTTCTCCTCGTCCCCACTTTGACTGTCATGTCCTCATAGGTTGGCCCTCTGTGGTTAGTTTTTATCGCAGTCACCTGGTCCTCAGGGAAGCTGGCTGGAAAG
>JARBWK010000004.1:186119915-186396523 GCA_030556195.1 Anolis apletophallus
ACACTCTAACACAGTAATACATATAGTTAATATGTTTTTAAATGTATTTATACACTCAGTGTGAAACCTGGGCCTATTTCGGTGAGCACAACATATATATGACTTCCTCTCACATACTAATACATGGCTATCATGTCTTCTCTCAGTCTTCTCTTCTGCAGGCTAAACATGCCCAGCTCTTCAAGCCGCTCCTCATAGGGCTTGTTCTCCAGACCCTTGTGAAATTTCACACTGAGTGAAACTTGCTTCCAGTTAACTATGGATGTCATGAAGCTGTTATAAACAGTTCCTTGGGGGGGGACGACTCTCAAAAAAATCCAGTAAAATAGTTAAAAAAAACAAACCCCAAACGTTTCCAAGCAGAGAGGCTCAATTTGTTTCTTGGAAACTCTATACGTTTCATAGATCTGTGTGGCCTCTTTCGCTGCCTCCCTCCTCCCTCCGCAAAAGCAGAGCACTGGTTTCACTTTTGTATTCCGCTCCTCCCAGCAGGCTCGGGGCGGATCACAACAAAAAATACATGGGCGGCATGTTGCTACATGACAGCATGCGGCCCTACAATCGATAAAAACATACAACATAAAACCACATTTAAAACCAGGTACATTGTCAGGGCACAGATTCAGAGGACATAATCAGGTTTTTGGTCCAGTATGCCTAATTAAAGGCCATAATTTGGTTTGAGTCGGCGTTTTCGCGTTGGCTTAGATTTCTTGCGAGAACAGCCAAAGCCGGAAGCTCCCCGTTGGTGAATTGGGCAGTGAGCGAACCTGCGAGCATTGGGAGGCTGAAGCAGCCCTGAGCGGGAGCTGGAGCCCTGCTGAGTCGAGGCTTCTGAAGGCTTCCTCAAGGCGGGCCTGGCCCTGGCATTCGGCGGAGCCCTTCCTTTTCCTCTGGGAGGATCTTTGGGGAGGGAAAGAGGGAGAAAAAGCTGCTAGGAGGGGGAAGAGTGCCAATTTCCCACAGCACACCTGATAATCGTTTGCGGCACACCGGCTGGGAAACACTGTCTTAGATGGTTCACCTTACAGGGTTAGATGAGCACCATCTGCCTGGGTTTGAAATCAGAGTTTTCCTTATCTTAGGGTGGTTGCCAAAAGGCTAGAGAGCCCATCCTGCCCGTTGACGCTTTTTGTCAGACCCTTCGGTTGTGGCCTGTCTGGCATGGGAGGCCCTACCGGTGGCTATTATGCCACCGCCAGCATAGCTCACAACTTCATTAGGGTACGCAACTTCACGAAGTCTCCTGTTCTAGAGGAATGATGTGGCAGAATAGGGATAATTATCAGGAAAGTGTTTTCTTCGGCGTTGAGTATTTATGTCACAGCGGATAGGCAACAGAAATATAGAAGTTTAATTCCTCATCGGCCCAAAAACTCCAGTCTCTGTTCAAGTGAATAATGAAACTCTCATTCAATTCACAAGGTAAATATATAACTTTGTATTGAATTGTATTTAACAATAACTGGCAAAACATCGAAAAACAACAGCCATCACAGCTACCTTTCTAAACATCCTTTCCTCACAGATATTAAATCCCAACTGACAAATCCCAACTGTCACTTTGTAACTGACATTCCTCAAAGTTCCATTTAGCAGTCTTGAGACAGCGCCATCTGGTGTCAAACATGTCACACTGCAGGTCATCTCAAACTGCGAAAATATATCTTGTGCTGACTCATGAATTGCTATTCAAAATGCAATAATCTGACATGTTTAACTGTTAGTGGATGAGAATTGAGATGGATATTGAACTCACTAAGAGTTGTATGGTCAGCCTGCCACTAATGTTGCTCTATCTTTGAAGTGCGGTGTCACCTGTACGCAGATGATGTCCAGCTCTGTCACTCCTTCCCACCTGCTACTAAGGAGGCTGTTCAAGTCCTGAACCGGTGCTTGGTCGCTGTAATGGACTGGATGAGGGCGAACAAATTGAAACTAAATCCAGACAAGACAGAGGTTCTCCTGGTCAGTCGTAAGGTCAAACAGGGCATAGGGTTACAGCCTGTGCTGGACGGGGTTATATTCCCCCTGAAGGCGCAGGTTCGCAGTTTGGGAGTGATCGTGGACTCATCGCTGAGCCTCGGCGGTGGCCGGGAGAGCTTTTGCAGTTAAAACTTGTGCGCCTGCTGCGCCCATACCTTGGGAAGTCCGACTTGGCCACAGTGGTCCACGCTCTGGTTACATCCCAAATAGACTACTGCAACACTCTCTGCGTGGGGTTGCCCCTGAAGACTGCTCGGAAGCTGCAATTAGTCCAACGCTCGGCAGCCAGGCTATTAACAAGAGCGGGGTTCAGGGAGCGCACAACGCCCTTGTCACACCAGCTCCACTGGCTGCCGATTAGCTTCCGAGCACAATTTTAACCTATAAATCCCGATATGGTTCTGGCCCAGTTTACCTGTCCGAATGTGTTATCCCCTACGAACCAGCAAGGATGCTAAGATCTTCTGTAGAGGCCCTGCTCTCGGTCCCACCACCATATTCGCTGTGTTAGAGTGCGTGTCGGGTGGGGACGAGAGACAGGGCCAGGGCTCTGTTGGGCCCCTCGACTATGGAACTCTCTCCCGAGCGAAATCAGATCTGCCCCCTCACTCCTGTCGTTCAGGAGGCTAGAAAAATCCTGGCTTTGGAAGGAAGCATGCCCGAGATTGAGTTAATGACCACATACATTGGATTGATTTTTATCTGTCGAGTTGGTTTTAATTGTATTTTACTGTTTCTATCTATGTATTTTATTCATGTATTTTAATGTGTATGCCCTGCTTTGAATTTTGCTGTAAGGTCGGTCTGAGTCCCTCTTTCGAGGTGAGAAGATCGGGATATAAAAGTTTTAAATAAATAATAATAAATAAATAAATACTCCAATTTTGGGTTGGTATTGTCACTCTTGAGTGGAATGCTACATGCAAAAACACCATGGTTCATACAATGTATCTTCGCCATTCTTTTGTAGGGGAAAGTTATGAAAGACAGATGTTCACGTGCCACATTAATCTCACAAAAGCTTACTGGAGCTTATTCCACAGTTGGGGGAAGGTGTCTCTTTGCAGATGTTACTTACCACAACACAGCCAATGGCGAGAGTGGACATGTTACAGCTCAACATTGGTGGGCCACACATTTCTCTACATCTGGCTAACTACCTAAATAGGGGTACGTGCGGCTGCTAGAATTTTCTGCAGCTTTTCTATACCATCATTACCAACATCAGCGAAATTGGAGGCACCAATACCAAGGATACAAAGATTAGTTTTCCATAAGGACAATCAAAATGTGCATGGTTTGTACTACTAATGTAAAGAATCATAGACTTGGAAGAGGCCTCATGGGCCATCCAGTCCAACCCCCTGCCACGAAGTAGGGAAATGGTATCCAAAGCTCAACCGAGTGATCTCCAGGAGTGTGGCGCAAGCTGGCTGGGAGTCAGCTGCATACGATCTCTACTGACCAGAAGGCCATGAGTTTGAGGCCTGCCCGGGTCGGGGTGAGCTCTCGACCAATTGTGTAGCTCGTTGTCGACCTTTGCAACCCGAAAGACAGTTGCATCTGTCAAGTAGGATATTTAGGGACTACTTGATGTGGGGATGCTAAATTTAACTGATTTACAAGGCCATAAATATCTCCAGGAAATACACAAAAAAATGAAGGAATGCGACAGCTCCCCCTGGTGGCGAAAAGCTGGAATGTTAAATTGCCTCTATATATGTTGTATGTCAAATGGCATTGAATGTTTGCCTGTATATATGCATTGTGATCCGCCCTGAGTCCCCTGGTGGGTGAGAAGGGCGGAATATAAATGATGTACATAATAAATAAATAAATATGTTAATTCCTGAATGTTATCTATTTAACAGTTGCAGTTCCTGTTTAAACAGTTGCTGTTTAAAAGCCTCCAAAGAAGTAGCCTCCACCACATTTCGGGGCAGAGAGTTCCATTGCTGAACAGCTCTCACAGTCAGGGTGTTCTTCTCATGTTCAGGTGGAATCTCCTTTCCTGTAGTTTGAAGCCATTGTTCCGCATCTTAGTCTCCAGGACAGCAGAAAAAAAAGGTTGCTTCCTCTTCCCTATGATGTTCCTTCACATGTCTCCTCTCACCCTTCTCTTCTTCAGGTTATACATGCCCAGCTCTTTAAGCCGCTCCTCATAGGGCTTGTTCTCCAGACCCTTGATCATCTTATTTGCCCTCCTCTGGACACATTTCAGCTTGTCAACATCTTTTTTTCTGCCTAAGTGGAGTATCTTGCATTTGTCCCTGTTGAACTTCATTTTGCTAGTTTTGGTCAATCATCTCTCTAATCCAGACCTGGGCATCTTACGACCAGTAGGTCATGAGTTTTAGGCCTGCCCGGGTTGAGGTGGGTTCTCGACCTTAAGTGTAGCCTGCTGTCGACCTTTGCAGCCCGAAAGACAGTTACATTTGTCAAGTAGGAGATAAAGGTACCACATTAAAGTGGGGAGGCAAATTTTGACTGATTTATGAGGCCATTAAAAAAGAACCCAGGAATCGCTGAGGAATGCGGAAGAAACAACAAAGGGACGCTGGAAAACGCTGAGAGATGAGGAGTGCGTCAGCTCCCCCTGGTGGCCAGAAAGTTTGCTTCTGTCCGTCTATATATGTGTGTAATATGCCAAAATGTATGTACTATACTGTACTGTGATAAATGTCACATGTTTATATGTCATATGTTGAACTGCGGGGATTGTCTGCAAGTATGTGTACTGTAATACGCTCCGAGTCCCCTTCGGGGTGAGAAAAAGTGGAATATAAATAAAGTAAATAAATAAATACATATCTAGTTGTATTTTTTAAAAAAAATTATATGTATGTATTTTTATTGTGTTTATTGCTGATGTTTTGATTTTATTTCATTGTAATTTGTTGTTTGGGTTCGGCCTCATGTGATCCGCCCCGAGTCCCCATTGGAGAGATGGGGCGGGATACAAATAAAGATTATTATTATTATTATTATTATTATGATTCATTGATTGCAACCTTCTATTAGAAAATTGCTTCTGAACTCCAGGCCATAACTGAGTGAAGTCAGCTGAAACCGAATGTCTCAAAGAATAATCTTATTTGTCCAGCTGTTCCCATCCCGTCACCTACTATAATGTCGAATTTATTGAAAGATACACATACACATCACTACTGGCGCCCGAGTCGCCCCAAAAGCTAAGTACAAAAATACACATTTATTTCAGAACATATACAATAGCAAAAAAATTCTCAAGATATATTATACAATCTCAAAGCATTTAAAGAGAATGCATTACTTTCAATATATTATAACAAAGATGATTCCAATGCTATAATAAAATTTACAGAAGTTCTGCCCGCAACACCACCACCACCGAGATGCAATGCCGTTGGAGAGCATCATCATTAAGAAAGTATTAACAACTGAAACAAACAAACAAACAAACAAAGCAATGTCCAAATGGTGCACAGTCAGGTGACACACACAAACGTTGGAATTAAGTTATACAAAGTTCGGGATTGATGATTAATTTAGAAACTCTTCTTTTGCTGAAAGAATAAAATGCCTAGCCACTGTTGAACGGCCGGCTCATAAAACATACAAAAACATTGAAAGCTCTTTCCTCGGAGGACAATGAAATGGACCACCAGCTTCAAAACAGCAGTACGATACCACTAACTAAGGAGGCCGAGACTGGCCTCACATACGACATCCAAGTCACACATACGTTTACAATGTTTTGCACATACAGGAGTGGTTCAGAGAAGCAAGAGCGTACAAAAGTTGTTTTGCTAGTGTTTCGGGCTCCAAGGTTCCCCTTGAAAAGTTTCCCAGATATCAGAAAACGTCTCTCAAAGCGCATGACCGTGTCCAGGAAAATCATTCTGAGACTCCTTCAAACAGAATGAAATCCTATTATTATGTCCCTGATGAGAATATATATCCTCTTGGGATATTAAACCGGAAAAGTTGAAACGGAGTTCTTTTGTTGAGGACTGCTCAAACGCAGGCCCGGATTATCCACAAGGCCACACTAGGCCACAGCCTAGGGGTGCAGCCACGGGGGCGCCAGATCTGGACACCCCAATTTTTTTAAAGGTCAAACTGGCGCTTCTGCGGCTGCGCCGCAGAGCGCCATAGTCCCCTAGGGCCTCTGACGCGGCTTCCTTCCGCTCCGCCTCTTCCTCCTGGTTCGCGCCGGGCACCCCTCCTTCCTTCACTCAAGGAAGGGAGGGGCGCTCGGCGCAAGTGAGGAAGAAGAGGCGGAGCGGAAGGAAGCCGTGTCAGAGGGCCTCTGACGCGGCTTCCCTCCGCTCCGCCTCTTCCTCCTGGCTCGTGCCAGGCGCCCCTCCTTCCTTCATTCAAAGAAGGGAGGGGCGCCCGGCGCGAGCAAGGAAGAAGAGGCGGAGGGAAGCCCCGCCCCTAGGGCTGCTGCCGCGCATGCTGAGCATCGCCCCAGGGGCGTGGCTTCCAACGTGTGGCCTAGGGCGCCAAAAGGGGTTGATCCGGGCCTGCTCAAACGTAAGATTCCTCTGTGAACATTTTTTTGTCCATCTCCTCAAATTTGGCATCCCCGCACAATTTTTTGAGCCACTCCGTCTTGCCGGCGTCAGGCCTTTCCTGCGACCTGGAGGAACCGTTGCTTGAAATGGCCTGAAAAGGAAGTTCGTTCTGGGCTTTGGTTGGGTTTGGAGAAGTGGCACCGAATTCTCTGGCACGAATAATCTCGGATGCTTGGCCGGACAATGATCTATTGTTCTTGGGGCGTTCGGCTTTCTGGCCTGCGATCTCTAAGGAACGCACAGATTGGCTTAAGTTCTCCTCAGTGACCCGCTGACATTCAGTGCCGAGGACGGCATCTGGCTCGGGTTTAAGTCCAGCTCTTGCATTGCAAGAAGACGGCCGTTTACGAGAAGAGCTTTCCTCCTCTTCCTCTTCTTTGCTTTGCTCTGCCAAAAGCTCCAAGGCCTTTAGCCGCTTATCCTTGACCTCTGTCGGACAAAACGCAAGTTGCTGAGCATCTCGAGAAGGACAATTCTCCTGATCCACTGACACAACGTCAATCTGCTGTTGCTTCTGACCCGAACTGCTCTTCAATGTATCCAAAGATGTCGGCAACTCCACTGTCACTTTAGCGGGAGGGATCTTCTTCTCTTCCTGCTTGGAGGCCTTCTCCCTTTTCCGTAGAGTCCAATTTTTCATGGTGGACGCTCCGCTTTTGAGCCAGGTGCTGGGATGGAGAGTGACGGGGCTTTTGTGAGGAGGCCACTCCATGCTCTCTTTCTTCACACCGAGCAAGCTGCTGTTTTGACTAGTGCTAGCCGAAGAGCCAACCCCTGACCCAGGGTGGACACCCGAGAAGGGGTTAAAGTCAGGAGAAACCTCCCCACACTTCCTCTGTGAGTGAAATGTGCAGTCCAGAGGAGAGGAGGTCTCCGTCGGGGTAAAGACGGAGTAGTCTGAAAACTGGGAGAAAGCACTATCTAGGGAACTCATTGAAGATCCCGACGGAGAAGTCCCAGGCGACGATAGGCTCGAACAACTAGTCCTTGAGCAAATGTTCAACCTAAGTGGAGGTGGTGGGAGAAGGCGGTTACACGTATCTTTCTTTTCACCGGTGTGGCTTTCGGGGCTATCCTTGCCCACGTCTATACCCATCGCCAGGCTCTGATTCATAAGTTTTTGGCCTTCCACTTGGAGCGAACGAAGCTGTTTTCGATAGTCCTCATCCATGTGGGACAGAACAGCATCGCAGCTGGCTTTCCGCACAGCGTTTTCGTGAAAGCCACTTCGTGGTGTAAAGTTGGAGGCGAGAAGGCCAATGGTGGGTTCGGAGCAGCGCCTGTGCCTCCGGGAGCTTTTGTGTACATCCGAGATGGTTGTTGAGGAGTAGCCGGATGTGATCGAGCACAGAGACTCATTTTCAGAGTGTTCCCGTGAAGGCGACTTGTGATGAAACCCGACCGAAATAGATACTGGCTGAGATTTAGCTGGCAACTTGATTTGAGGTCCTTCTGATTCATGTGGGTCCAAATCACAGTCGCTCAGGGTCAGAACAGAGTCCCGGCTCCTGTTTTCCTGACCCCGTTTTTTGAGCAGGTTGTTAAATGACGAGTCTGCACAGTCATTCAGTTCGTTTTCCAAACTGTCGTAGGAGGAGTCGTTCAGATGAAAAGAGGAGAGATCTGTAGGAGTATAAAATAGTTGTTAGAAGACCCAGAAATGCCACCAGCTCAATCTAAAGCGACACGGCTTGATTTCCCCCTCCCCTCCCCAAAAGCATACATTGTATTTATCAGTTTTTAGAACCTAGCATGCATTCAAAAGTCTTGATGTAATTTACTTATTGTCAAAGCCATCTTGGGAAAGGAATACTGCCAATAATCCGGGATAGTCGCTAGGCTCCAACTCAGAACACAGTAAACAAAGGTTCCCGAAAGAGAAATGCCATGAGGGAGGCTGCCGAACGGGGCTCCGGGAGGGAGGCTGCCTACAGCTGGAGTGCTCTCCGAAGCTGGCTGCGGGCCGTTTCGTCCCTTAAGGAGACTTCCTCAGGGCCCTCGTGGAGCTCTGTTCGGCGTTTCTCTTTTGGGAACCTTTGTTTACATCTTCGCGGTTCACCTTTTTACGTGCTTTCTGGATACTATCACACCCACACTTGGAATATTTGGTGATTTATATTCTACGGAACTCTGAACTGTGACCCAGTGATGTATCACCTGACTACCGGCTTTCCTCGTCGTATTTCCACTCAGACACATACAAAGCAGCAACATCCATTAAGGTACTGTGTTCTGATTTGGAGCCTAGCGACTATCCCGGATTATTGGCAGTATTCCTTAACTAACATTGTGAACTAACATTGGGATACTACTGTATAGTACTCGTATTGAATTTGATATGTGTACTGCTAACGAATTGTGTTGAACTCAATGTGTTGTACTTGATACTTATACTGCTAATGAAATAAGACATATTCTGGATATTGAACAAGGTTGTTTCTATCTTGCTTGTAACCCTCCATTGTGCTCTGTTTGAATTTATTTATTTATTTATTTACTGTATTTGTATACCGCCTTTCTCAGCCTTTTGGCGACTCAAGACGGTTTACATGCAGCAAGTAATCCTGGGAGGCGATCTGAGCCTGCAGCGGGAGCAGTTGGCGAGCTGTGGCAGGTGATCGCCCTGGCGAACCGGAAGACGATCAAGTCGCCGACTGCTCCCGCTGCAGGCCCGGATCGCCTCCCGGGATGGCAGGCACTCCAAAGCCGCCGTTCCTCCGATTGTTCTCCGGAGCGGCGAGCTGTCTGCCGACGCAGGCCCCACAGCCCGCGATGGGATGGTGGCAGCGGCATCCCTTCCTCTTGGCCCTGCCCCTAACGCCCTTCTCCCCGGGCCGGATAGAATCGGCTGCCGGGCTGCATCCGGCCCGTGGGCCGTAGGTTGCCCAGGTCTGGTGTGGTCCGACAAAACTACGCATGATTTTTCGTTATGCCAACATACTTATTTATTTAAATGTATTTAAAACGTCTATATCCCAATCTTCTCTACTTCCATAGAAGGACTCAGACCGGCTAATAATACTTTCCCATATTATACTGAGATCTAAAATACAACTTATAGCCAGAGATATAAGTTTGGGCACCAAGACCAAATTCTTAAAGAGAGGGCAAGTTAACCTAGAACGTCGTGTATTTTCTTTTAATTGTTTCTTTACTTTACCTGAACCATCTTCTCTGTTGTCATTTTTGGGCACCAGATCTCCAAAGAGGGAAGTAATGTCCTCTCCAAAAATCCTGCAACTGTTTTCAATTAGAAATTGTACAAGGATGGAAACCTACAATCAAAGAAGAACAAGACTTGCGTCAAAACGGATTCAAGACAGATTTGACGCTGCATAATTCACTGCCAAGGCACCAATTTGGCTGTGCCCGAGATGGTTCCCCACGCAGAAGCTCTTTCCCCCCGTCATCGCCGTCTTGAGATTGATGTAGCTCATCCTTTATTATTTCAGCGCTCCCTGTTATTACAGAGTGTGCATTTATGCAAATCGTGCGCTAAAGAATGACCTTTGCATCCAGGATGGTGCATATTAATAGTGCACGGCTTTTCAAACTAACACGCCTTCCTTTTCTCTCGTCCCTGCTGTTTCCTTGGGATGCAACAGGCTCTTTCCAAAAGCTCTTCCTTTTCTGCTTCCCACTGGAACGTTCTCCCTGCCGGCCTCCTGTTCGCTGTGTGCGATCCCATTTCTGTGCCAGTTCTTTTACTCCCACACAAATCCTCCTCGTGCAACCTGTTTATTCTAGGCTGCCTCCCAAGATAGGACTGGAATCTGAATGTGCCCTCTCGAAACATTGGTCATATCAGGAAAGGAAATTTACTAGCTGTACCCGGCATGCGTTGCTGTGCCCTATTTTGGAGATGCGAGGAAGTCTGAGTATGTAAGGGTTGGAGTTGTTGTTAGTTATGGTGTTGTGGGGCCCTGGCTGTGTCGTTGTGGGTTGTTCTGGTGGGTGGGATGTTGGAGTCCTGTGTAGTTGTTGTTGTGTGGTGTTGCTGGCGTTCTGCAGAGCTTGTGGATATACAATGTTTTTTGTCTTTCCGTCTGCTGTGTTGATGTAGAGGTTGATGCTTGTGTGCTGGTGGGGTACTTTGGAAGTGAGTGGAGGTACTTGAAATCCCATTATCCATGGTGTGTCCTCCTCTAATCTGCAGTCGGATGGAGTGTGGGTCATGGGGGGCATTGTGTGCCAAGTTTGGTCTTTCTCGGTCTTGGTTCTGGGACACAGTGGTCTGTGGGGAATGATGGGTTTTGAAGTACTACAAATCCCATTATCAATGGAGGTACTTCAAGTCCCATAATCCATGATCCACCCTCCTCCAAACTGCAGCCGAATGTAGCGTGGGTCATAGGGGCTCTGTGTGCCAAGGTAGGTTACTGTAAATTCAGGCCATACACAATGTCCCATGAGCTGAGGCCTAGTCAGGAACAGCAAGTTAATGAAGCCTTACTGTCAATTCAGGCCATACACAATGTCCAATGAGCTGAGGGCTAGTCGGGAAAATCAAGTTAATGAAGCCTTACTGTCAATTCAGAGCGTAAACAGCATTCCATTAAGTGAGGGCTAGTCAGGGAAATTAAGTTAATGAAGCCTTACTGTCAATTTTGGGTGTGGTCTGTGATTTGTAGGGGTGTAAATTTTCTGTGGGAAGTGAATTGGGTGTTTGTGTTTGTGCCTCAGCCCTTTGCCTTATCCTCCTCTGACAGTTTATTATGGGTCGGAATGTTCATATTGGCTGGCCAGTACAGGAGTTATGCAAATCCGCCCTTATTGGCAGCCAATCATGTTGTCAGAATGTAGAGGCTGGGAGAGTCGTTGGCAGCCCCGGAGGATGCTGGGAAATGTAGGTTTTTTTAACTCGTTGTTTTGGGGGCTTTTTAGGTTTGGGGGGGGGAGTTTCTTTGTTACAAACGTACCTTGCTTGAGGCCTATTTCTGTTGGCAAGTTTGGTGTTTCTGCGTTGTAAGGTTTCTCTGCTTGGGACGGTCGTTCCATGACGACTCTTCCTTTATATATATAGCCTAGCTGAGGACCCGGCGGTGCCTGGGTTATTTGAGGAAGGCATTTTGTGCCAAGGTTGGTTCCTATTAGATGTTTATGTGGCTTGCAGTGGTTTCAGGAACTTAATGAAGGTACTGCGAGGGGGCCATGGTGCATCCCCCTCCAAACAGCACCAGGATGTTGAGTGGGTCATGGGGGCTGTGTGTGTCACATTTTGTCTTGATCATTCCCTGGATGAGGGTTGCAGTGGTGTCTGGAAGGGAGGGAAGGTACTGGAAGTCTCAGGATGAGTGTTGCAGCGGTCTCAGAAAGTGAGTGAAGGTACTTCAAATCCCATCATCCGTGGTCCGTCCCACTCAAAACTGCACCAGGATGTAGAGTGGGTCATGGGTACTCTGTGTGCCAAGTTTGGGCCTGGTCTGTGATGTATAGGGGCTGCAGTGTTGTTTAAGGAGTGAATGAGGTGAAGGTACTGCAAATCCCATCATTTGTGGCCCATCCTGCCCTAAATCACACCTGGTTGTGTAGTGGGCCTGTGGGCCCGTATTTGCTATGTTTGGTCCTGATCCGTCATTGCTGTGGGCCCCAGTGGCTGAGTGCCTGAGGCCTTTTGCTTTCCCTCTGACTCTCTGAGTCACCTTAGAAGTGTATTGGGTGAAGGTACTGAACATTCAATTTCCAACAGAAAAAACTGTCAACTGGCTAACTTCAACTCCAGCCATTTATGCCTGCCTCAAGCCCTTCCCTTTCCTCTCTGTGCTGTGTTGGAATGTTGAGAGGCTGGCCAGTCACAGCCATTTATGCAAATAATCCGACAGTTGCAGCCAATCGAAACGCTGGCACATATTCGCTCGGTCGCACCACCCATCCACTGCCCGCAAACACTGACTTTTATTTATATACATAGATAGATTCGTCGCCACTCCCAGTTGGCTCGGTGCGCCTTACAGGATAAAACAAGAATTAAAACACACATATTAAAACCATGTCACAGGATTAAAAGCGATAGCAATAAAATACACAGAGCATCCGGAGAAGCCGAACAGTTTAAGACCGAAAGGCCTGCTGGAACAGTAGGGTCTTACAGGCCTTCCGAAAAGCTAACAGACTCTGAAGGGCACGGACTTCGAAGGGCAACGCATTCCAGAGGATTGGAGCTATGATCGAGAAAGCCCTTCTCCTTGTTGCGGTCCGATGGTAAGCCCTGGAACTTGGGACCACGAGGAGATTTTGCGTCTCTGAGTGTAGGGATCTGGAGGGACAATATGGGATGAGGCGGTCCCTTAAGTACACCGGCCCCAGACCATTCAAGGCCTTGAAGGTCAAAACCAGCACTTTGAAGGTAATCCGGCATTCCACAGGGAGCCAGTGCAGTTCACGCAGGATGGGTGTGATATGGCAGCTCGTCGGGACACCCGCGATCAGCCGAGCTGCAGCGTTCTGCACCAGCTTAAGTTTCCGGATTACCGACAGAGGAAGGCCAATGTAAAGAGTGTTACAGTAGTCTAGCCTTGAAATAACCATAGCTTGGACCACTGTGGCTAGGGCGCGTTGGGACAGATAGGGGGCCAGCTTCCTCACCTGGCGTAGATGAAAAAACGCCACTCTGCTGATGGTGGAGATGTGAGTCTCCATCGACAGCTAAGGGTCAAAAGTAACACCAAGGCTCTTTACTGACGACAATGGACATAACGGCACGCCGTCCAGGGTTGGAAGCTGAACCTCTCTACCACCCGGATCTCCGTCTTAGCCGGATTCACCTTCAACCTACTGGCTCGCAGCCATCCAGTAACGGCTTCAAGGCAGCGATGGAAATTATTGGGTACGGATTCGGGCCGGCCTTCCACCCCCAGAATGAGCTGGGTGTCATCAGCATATTGGTGACACTCCAGCCCAAAGCTACGTACCAATCCGAGCAAGTGGTCGCACATAGATGTTAAATAACAGAGGGGAGAGGATTGCCCCCTGGGGGACCCCTCAAAGTAAGAGGGAACCCCCGGAGACAACCTCTCCCCTCTTCACTCGCTGAGACCCGTTCCAGAAGAAGGAAGACAGCAATTTCAGGACTGTCCCCTTCACCCCAGTCAAAAGATCATAATCGACTGAATCAAACGCTGCTGTGAGGTACAATAATACAAGCAGCGCCGATCTGCCCTGATCGAGTTGGCACCGTAGCTGCTCTGTGATGGAGACTAGAACTGTCTCCGTCCCATGCCCCGAACGGAGGCCGGACTGGAAGGGGTCTAACCAAGTTGTGCCATCTAGGAAGGACTGCAACTGCTCCATTGCTGCCCTCTCAATCACCTTGCCCAGAAACGATAGGCTCAAAACTGGGCGGTAATTGAAAGGGACTGTAGGATCTAATCCAGGTTTCTTCAGCAATGGAGAGACCACAGCCTCTTTTAAACCCTCTGGAAACACTCCTTGCTCAAGGGAGGTATTGATTATTCTCAACAGAGGGTCACACAACCCCTCCAGGCAAGCTTTCACCAGCTAGGAGGGGCACGGATCGAGGGAGCATGTGGTTGGTCTAGTTCAGTGTTTCCCAACCAGTGTGCCGGGGCACACTAGTGTGCCGTGAGCGATCATCAGGTGTGCCGTGGGAAATGGGAACCTCGGGGGGGGGGGGGAGTGTGTTGTCTAGTGTGTTGAAGTATAAAACCCTAAGAAACCTACCTCGATAAAGGCACAAAATTACAAACACCCCCCCCCCTCTCCACCCGTTGTCTACTTGGTCTCTCGCTCACCATGCATTGGGAAGGCCCGCCTCCCTTTCCCCAAGTAGAGCCCTCCTCTTCCCTCCTGGGGGTTCTGTGTGGGAGGTTTGGCCCAGTTCTATCATTGGTGGGGTTCAGAATGCTCTTTGATTGTAGGGGAACTATAAATCCCAGCAACTACAACTCCCAAATGTCAAGGTCTGTTTCCCCTGAACTCCATCTGCGATCATATTTGGGCATATTGAGTATTCATTGCCAAGTTTGGTCCTGATCCAACATTGTTTCAGTCCTCAGTGCTCTCTGGATATAGGTGAACTACAACTCCAAAACCCAAAATCAGTGCCCACCAAACTCTTATAGTATTTTCGCTTGGTTATGGGAGTTCTGTGTGGGAAGTTTGTGTCTTTCTGCCATTCCTGCCAGGATACCTATGCTGAGTTCTTCGAAACAGGCCCAGGTTTCACACTGAGTGTATAAATACATTTTAAAAACATATTAAGTATATGTATTACTGTGTTTGAGTGTCATTTTGTGTCATTTTGGTTGGTGGTGTGCCCCAGGGTTTTGGAAATGTAAAAAGTGTGCCGCGGCTCAGAAAAGGTTGGGAAACACTGGTCTAGTTGCAGTAACAATCCTATTGACAGCTTCTGCATCCAGCGGTCGAAACCTGTTATTGTTGTTCTTGATTTTATAGCAACCTCATCAAAATATATTGTCTTAGCTTTTTAAATAAAGCCAAAAAGTATTAGAATTAGCTAGGCAGTGGTTCTCAACCTTTGTAATAATAATAATAATAATAATACATCTTTATTTATGCCCCACCACCATCTTCCCGATGGGGACTTGGGGCGGCTCACATGAGGCCCGAACAACAAATTACAATAAAATAAAATCGAAACATCAACAATAAGCATAATAAAAATACATACATATAAATAAAAACAATATACAAATTACAATCTAATGCTGCAACCCCTTAACAAGTTCCTCATGTTGTGGTGACCCATAACCATAACATTATTTTTGTTGCTACTTCATAACTGCAATTTTGCTACTGTTATGAATCATAAGTGTTTATTTATTTATTTTAAAAAATCTCAATATATGACATTTGGCCTGGCCACTACGGTTTTAAACTTCGTGTACTTACTGTTTATATGTGTTTTATTGATTGTATTGTTTTTATTTGCTGCTGTGTTGTTGTTTTTTGCTGTGTTGTTGGGCTTGGCCTCATGTAAGCCGCCCCGAGTCCCTTCTGGGAGATGGTGGCGGGGCATATTTATTTATTTATTTATTTACTATATTTCTATACTGGCCGCTCAGCCCGAAGGCGACTCGAGGCGGTTCACATATGGCAACAAGTGCCCACAATATAAAATACAATTAAAAAACAGTTATATATTAACAGATAAAAACAATAAACAATTTAAAATCCAAAAAATACAGTTTCCAGCGTCTCATCATTAAAATCAGTTTCCATCGTATCGTCAAATCATTCCAAGATCACAATTAGAGAGTTATATTCCATCAGCAGAAGCCTGCTCATAAAATAAAGTTTAATAATAATAATAATATCTGATATTCAGGATGTGTTTTCATTCAATGGATGAAATTTGGCACCCAATACACCCAAATTTTAATACTGGTGGAGTTTGGATGTGTGTGTGCCAAGTTTGGTCCAGATCCATCATTGTTTGCGTCCACAAGTGCTCTCTGGATGTAGGTGAACTACAACTCCAAAACGCAAGGACAATGTTCACCAAACTTTTCCAGTATTTTCTCTTGGTCATGGGAGTTCTGTGTGCCAAGTTTGGTTCAATTCCATCTTTGGTGGAGTTCAAAATGGTCTTTGATTGTAGGTGAACTATAAATCCCAGCAGCTACAACTCCCAAATGACAAAATCAATCCCTGCAACCCCATCGCCACCAGTATTCAAATTTGGGCATATGGGGTATTTGTGCCAAATTTGGCCCAATGAATGAAAATACATCCTGCAGATCAGATATTTACATTATGATTTATAACAGTAGCAAAATGACAGTTATGAAGCATCAACAAAAATAATGTTATGGTTGAGGGTCACCACAACATGAGGAACGGTATTAAGGGGTCGCGGCATTAGGAAGGCTGAGAAACACTGCTTTAGGGCTTTATAGACCAGTGTTTTTCAACCTTTTTTGAGACGCGGCACATTTTTTACATTTGCAAAATCCTGGGGCACACCACCAACTAAAATGACACAAAATGACACTCTAACACAGTAATACATATAGTTAATATGTTTTTAAATGTATTTATACACTCAGTGTGAAACCTGGGCCTGCTTCGATGAACACAACATAGATATCCTGGCAGGAATGGCAGACACACACAAAGGTCTTGCTCAACAGCTGGGAGTTATAGTTCACCTGCAATCACTTTTTCTTCCCCACTCGTGCTCCCTTCTTCCCAGCCTCGCTTTGCCTTGCTTTGCTCACGCTGCTGCTTCTGCGGGAGGGGGGAGGAAGACGTGACCCGTGCGGGCGTTGCTGCGCAGACCCGCCCCACGTCTTCCCCCCCTCGAACACGCTCACTTGGATCAAAATGGCAGCAGGGTGAGCAAAGCGAGCAGAGAGAGGCTGGGAAGAAGGGAGCACGAGTGGAGAAGAAAAAGTGTTCGGCGGGAGGGGGAAGAAAGGGTATTGGAGGTTCCAATTTCCCACGGCACACCTGATGATCGCTCACGGCACACTAGTGTGCCACGGCACTGGTTGGGAAACACTGTATACAGTAGACCAGGGCTGTCCAACTGACGCCCCTGGGGCCGCATACGGCCCCCCAGCCCCTTCGCTGCGGCCCCCTAAGCTTTTTAATAAAAAAAAAATGGAAAAATAAAATAAATAGTAATTTTTTTTTAAAAACTCCTACTTCCGGGTTCGGAGCAAGTATCGCGAGAATACGCAATCCACACGGGATTTCGCTGTCAACGCGAGATCACGCCGGCGTTGACAGCGAAATCCCGTGTGGATTGCATATTCTTGCGATACTCTTCGGCTACTTTACTACTGGATCGCTGAGGCCCACAGATGTGATTAGGACCTTCTTCGATTCAGTCGGTCGTCGCCTCTCTCATCATCCGGGTACTCCTGGATCCTGCGCATTTGGAAAAGGTAGGCCAAAGCAGGGGGCTCCTCAGGGGGTCCTTATTCCCCCCCATCTCCCCTCATGTATTAAATATAAAATTAAATATATTTAAAGATAAAATAAGGGGAGATGGGATACATTAAAATACGGGGAGAAGGAAGGATGGAATTAAATATATTTAATATTAAATTAAAATAAGGGGGGGAGGATGGAATTAAATATATTTAATATTAAATTAAAATAAGGGGGAGGGGAGGATGGAATTAAATATATTTAATATTAAATTAAAATAATTTAATATTTTATCCCTGCCTTTTATCTCAGTAAAAGATTATATTTGACTGTATGGATGCCCCTTTTGAATGCCCACCCTGCATTTAATGTTAGTAAAATATTATATTTGATTGTATGGATGCCCCTTATGAATTGTAAGTAAATTGGAGCTGGGGGAGGGGCGGGGCGGGGGCGGAGCTGGGGGCAGGGCAGGGGCGGAGGCAGACCCTTTGGCCCCCCAGGTCATCAGTGACCGGAATTCAGGTCCCTGGGCTGGTAGAAGTTGGACAGCCCTGCAGTAGACTAACCCCAGCACTTTGAATTGTGCTCGGAAGCAGACAAGCAGCCAGTGGAGCTTTCATTTGTTTTGTTTTAGTCTGCTTCAATGCTTTATGTCTGAATTACTGTTTTGTTGGAAAGGCAGGATGGAACTGAAGTAAATAAATAAAGCCCCAAAGCATGGCGACACACTTTCCACTTCTACTTTCCTTTGAGCCACTTCCTTGGATGATCTGAAATGGCTCCAAGTGAAAGAGGTAGATCATAAAAGAAGAAGTTACCTTTTTCATGAATTCCCCTTCAGTCCCAGGGCTCGCCGGAGCTGAAGGCCAGAGCAAGCTAGGCGCAATGCACACAGCTAAATTAAATGCCGTCATCTGATTGTCCTCAGATTGCTTTTCTATGCTGTGTAAGACTCCAAAGAGATAACGTAATAGCACCACGTTGGCTCTGGGGAGCTGGTCCATTAGCCTAGGAGCAAAAAAAAAAAACATTGAAAAAGGAGAGCACTTGGTAAAAGAAAAGCTTCAAAACTCCCTCTCAGCTTTTTCTTCATCCTATCCCACCATTCGCATATGTATCAACCAGAGGCCCACCGCATATTTATTTATTTACGAGGGCAGAGCAATAAGTCTGTGACTTTTAAAAATAAAACACAGGTTTGTGGATAAAATATCATTTTATTTTTCAACATAGTCTCCTTTGAGCTCTATACACTTTGTCCAACATTTCTTCAATATTTTTATCCCTTCCAAAAAATAAGATTTGACGAGGTCATTTGTTTGTGAGATGATTTCATTGTTGGAGTCAAATCTCGTTCCGCTGAGCCATTTCTTCAGGTGTGGAAACAAGAAATAGTCAGTCGGGGCTAAATCCGGAGAATAGGGCGGATGAGGGAGCAATTTGTATCCCAATGCATGGATTGTTGCCATGGAAACTGCACATGTGTGCACCCCTGCATTGTCCTGCATTGTGAGCAAACGCGGCACCCATCTTGCGGAAAGCTTTCTCATACCCAAGTGATCATTTAAAATTGAAACCACTGAGCCACGTGAGATGCCTATGGCGTCCACAATCTCTGGCAATCTCAATCTCCAATCATGAATTTTTTCAATTGTTTCGGGTGTTGGGACCTCAACTGGGCGTCCAGAATGTTCGGCATCTTCCGTGCTTGTACGGCCACAACGACATTCAGTAAATCACTTTTTTACCATTGAAATGGATGGTGCAGAGTCCCCATAGTATTTATCAAGCTTAGCCTTGGTTTGAGTGATGGTTTTTTCCCGCAAAAAATAATGCTTAATGAGCACATAACATAGTCTGCTATCAATGGCTGTCAAACACAAACTAAATGACGCAGCTTGTTCACATTTTGACAGGAGTCAATTGACAGATGCCTGTTGACAGGAGCAGTGTTGCCCTTTCAGTTCAGAGGCGGGAAATTCAAAAAGTCACGGACTTATTGACCCGCCCTCGTATTTACTTTATTTCTATACTGCGTCTCTCAGCCCGAGGGCGACTCAATGCGGTTTACATATGGCAGTAAATGCTCACAAGATAAAAATACAACAAAAAAAACTATTAATGCAATAATTATAAAAACAGTAAACAATTAGCAATTAAAACCATAAAACACAATTATGTTAAAATCATTTTCCATCGCATCGTCATATCATTCCATAAATCATAATTAAACAGTTATATGCTGCATCTGCAAAAGCCTGCTCAAACAGGCAGGTCTTAACTTTCTTTTGAAATGTTAGGAGGGAAGAGGCCGATCTAATGTCCCTAGGGAGGGTGTTCCATAGCCGAGGGGCCACCACAGAGAAGGCCCTGTCTCTCATCCCCATACAAAAACGGAAGCCCACAAAGTAAACAAGGTCATGTTAACATTCACTATTCAATAGAGACTCGTGCCCTAATCTAATTCCGGAATGCTGAGCTCGCTCCAGACATCCAAATAAAGATACTGAACTTGGCTGAAATTGAAGTGGTACGACTCACATGTCATAGTCCCCTTCTTTCTAGGTGCTTTCTCTCTCTCTCTCTCTCTCTCTTTTGAAATAGCACAAGAGGTCATACAAACAATTATACCTGTGGATGCTTTTGATCTTCTCTTCATGGTTCCCTTCATCCATTAAAGAAACCCACTGGTCACACAGCTGGGATGAAAAAATGCTGCCTGGGATATTACGCAGGAAATCCTTAAAGGAAGAGGAAGAAGGAAAAACATATGAACAAAATTTTGATGTTTTGTATCCTCTAGCCCAGTGTTTCCCAACCTTTTTTGAGCTGCGGCCAGTGCCGGCCTTTGGCATTCCGCCATGTAAGCGGCCGCGTAAGGCGACGGGTCCTGGGAGGCGTTGCCGCCTGCGAGGGCCGTCACACTGGCCACCCCTCCACCGCGCCTCCTGCCCGGGAGCCAGTGCTCCCCGCCGGCGGCGCAGCCGGTGATGCAGCCAGCGGTGCGGGCGGCGATGCAGCGCGCCGGACGTCACTGTGCATGCGCAGGCGTGCGTGGCGCACTCGCGCAGCTGCGCATGACGTCACTGTGCATGCGCAGGTGTGCGTGACGTTGCCGCATAGCTGCGTGTGACGTCACCGCGCATGCGCAGGCGTGCGTCATGCACGCCTGCGCATGCGCGGTGACGTTGCCGCGCGGGCTGCCGCGTCCAGCAGCCATGGGGGGGGGGGCAGAAATGAGGCTCGCCTACCCCCCCAGGAGAGGTGAGACCGCCCCTGGCTGCAGCACACTTTTTACATTTGCAAAATCCTGGGGCACACCACCAACCAAAATGACACAAAATGACACTCTAACACAGTAATACATATAGTTTATATGTTTTTAAATGTATTTATATACTCAGTGTGAAACCTGGGCCTGTTTCAATGAACTCAACATAGATATCCTGGCAGGAATGGCAGAAAGACACAAACTTCCCACACAGAACTCCCATAACCAAGAGAAAATGCTATAAGAGTTTGGTGGGCATTGACCTTGGGTTTTGGAGATGTAGTTCACCTATATCCACTGTGGACTCAAACAATGTTGGATCAGGACCAAACTTGGCATGAATATTCAATATGTCCAAATATGAACGCAGATGGAGTTCAGGGGAAATAGACCTTGACATTTGGGAGTTGTAGTTGCTGAGATTTATAGTTCCCCTCCAATCAAAGAGCATTCTGAACCCCACCAATGATAGAACTGGGCCAAACTTCCCACACAGAACCCCCAGGAGGGAAGAGGAGGGCTCTACTTGGGGAAAGGGAGGCGGGCCTTCCCAATGCATGGAGGGGGAGAGACCAAGTAGACAACGGGTGGGGAGGGGGGTGTGTTTGTAATTTTGTGCCTTTATCGAGGTAGGTTTCTTAGGGTTTTTATACTTCAACACACTCTACTCCCCCCCCCCCCCCCCCCGGTGATCGCTCATGGCACACTAGTGTGCCCCGGCACACTAGTTGAGAAACACTGCTCTAGCCAACAGGCTATTTATCAGCCCATCATTAAATGTTGTTGATCCTGTCTGGCGTAGGAAGCACTACACAGCTTGGGGTTAGATATGAAAGATCATATCTCACAATATGAACCAAAAAACTATCTATCAGGCCACCATTAAATAGTTTTGGTTCTCTCTGAACTATCAATGTGTGGATAAATCTGCAAAGTTTTCTATTCCAGACCAGGCTGTGGCACAGCTAGTTAGTATGCAGCTGCATTAAATCACTACTGGTTCTGCACATGCGCATTTGGTGCGGCGCGGGCAGGCGGGCAGCCCTACGAGGCCAGAGACTGAGGAGGGGCGTTGGGCGGCCAGAGGCGGAGCCTCCGCCTCGGCCCGCCCAACGCCCCTCCTCAGTCTCTGGCCAGCTGGTTCCACGTGTGCGCATTTGGGCAGGCAGGCCGCCCTACACGAGGCCAGAGACAAGCCGCCCACAGCGCAAGCCACCCCCCACGAAGCCGGAGACAGAGGAGGAACGCCCGGCGACAGGCCAGAACATGTGAATACCTTTTATTTTATTTTTATGTGTACCTTTTATTTTTCAGTGATTGGGGGGGCAAAATAATGTTCGCTACCATTTAAAATTACCTTCATCCGGGCCTGTTAATAGTCTAGCTTGCTGTTGCCCTATGCAGCCTGAAAGACAGTTGCATCTGTCAAGTAGGAAATGTAGGTGCCGCTTTATGCGGGGAGGCTAATTTAACTAATTTACGACACCATAAAACCTTCCAGCAGCATGCGTAAGAATGAGGAAATACTCCATCAAGGACTCAGTGTCACAAGTGGACGGTGAAGGGTCAGCTCCCCATGTGGCTGGAATCGAGCATACTGCTAAACCACAATGTTTAAAGGGGCAGTGTCAAAGGAATACCAAGACATAGCATATATAGATAAAAACCACTATATTGTATGGCAGTATATGCTCAATAGCAGAACAATATTACAAACAGTACAATGTAATGCAAATAATCGATCATGTGATTAATACACAGCATGAGCATAAATCACAAGCCCATATACATGGTTGGGCGAAGGAGTATTCCACTACGCACTGAGTAACCCTTAGTGAAGTCCTGGGTGTAGTGACCCATGGACCTGCGACTGAGTCAATAGGGGAACCTTGGTAGGTGGCAGGGCTGGTGGCTGCTATGGTGGGCAGGCGCCAACAGCTGGAGGTAAGCTGACGACGCCAAGATGGCCGTTTCGCGTAACCGCTTCCTCAGGGCGCTGATCACTTTTGACCTCTCCTCCCCAGTATTGTAGTAGACCAATTTAGACTCAAAGTCGAAACGAGAGATTTCGCGTTTCCGCGTTTGAATAGAGATCGCTCTTGTGAGTTATCTCCCGGGCTGCAATCTCTCGTTTCGACTTTAAACATTGTGGTTTAGCAGTGTGTATAGAAGTTGCAATAGTGATTACTTTGTCGTGTATTGAAGTGGAATCGAGCATAACCTCATGAAGCCGGAAAGCTGGAATGTTAAATTGCCTCTGTGTCTGTCTATGTATGCTGTATGTCTAACTGGCATACAACAGTATAACTCCCCGGTTGAAACACCTTGATTAACTGCCTTTTCACATTTTGGGACCGATGCAGCTCGGGCAAATGGCAGTTTACCTTGAACACTGAGGCTGTCACAAATATGGACTCGCAGAGTAAAAGCACTTCATCCCCTGAGTCAAGCTTCTCCTTCAGCTCTCGGCAAGATTTGGCATTTGCTGAACGCCTGAAAATCCCCCGAGTGAAAGGCCCTTCTTGATAGAGAAAGGAAAGCATGTCCTGTAAAAAATGGATGAAATACATAACCGTGGTTGTCATTAAATGTCTTTTAGTGATGGATATCCTTTGAAATGCAGCAAGTTTCCTGGGGGGGAGAGTTTCTACAGAATCTCCAGGCCCGGATTACCCATAAGGCCAACCTAGGCCATGGCCTAGGGGTGCAAGCCGAGGGGAGCGCAGAATCACGGACCAAGTTGAAACAAATAAAAATGCCATGGCCAGCCCTTGGGGTCTTTCCCAACTTAGTGGCACGCGCCCCCTAGGGACGCCCCCGGCCGCTCTGCGTGCGCCTGTTTCCCTCCCTTCCTATGGCCCTTCCCATCCACAGGAGCAGACGGGGAGCCTGCCTTCCAAGCGAGAGAGTGAGTGAGCGCGACACCCGTGCGCGCCCCCTGCTCCCTTGCGCGCTTCCCCACGCCTCAGCCTCTCTCGCCCTTTCATTGCGGAGCCAGAAATAGCCTTTTTTTCTGCCCGTTTTGGAGCAGAGCCAACTCGTTTTGGGGCGGGTTGGTTTTTGGGGCTGCATTTGCGGCGGTCAAAGAGTTGATGTCTAGTTCTTGTTTCTGACTTTCCTGTGTTCCTGATATCAAGTGCCTTGTTCCTGTTTCCAGATACTCGTGAGTTATGGGCTATTTCTCCACTTTGTTCTTGGGGTGAGCTGCTGTGACAGCTCTAGCTGATGTTTGGGCAAAGGTGGGGGGTTTGGAATTCAATGTATGCTTTTCTGTTTAGTTACCTGCCGTGTGTCCCTGAGGCGGGGCTTGGTCTCCGCTGAGTTTACGTGAGTTCCTGCTACAGAGTTTGGTATTGTGTGAAATGGAGGGAGGCCGATATTGTGTTTATGGGGACTATGATTTGTGCTATTCATGTATACTCAGCTCCTGATTGCCTTGGATGGTCTCCTCCTTTTCATCTGCCTTTCTCCTGCTTTGGACCCCTGGACCAGATTTACGACCACTCTTCTGGATTCTCCCTTCGGACTACGCAGATGGACGTCTGGTGTTTGTTTCGGTCTGTTTGCTGATTTATTTTGCGGGACTTCTTCTTGGGATTTTTGAGGGTTTTTGAGCCGAGTTGGCTTTTTTTTTGTTCGTCCTTTTTCCAGTTATTGTTCAATAAACCTTTTGTTATCCCCCTTTACTCCTGGGCTTGGCTTCCTTGGTCTCTGAGCTACGACACTTCTGTTTTGCTTTGTGTTTTTTGATCTACATTGAATAGAACTATATTTTTGTTTCTACTTAAAGCAACAGACTTAAGGGTGGTTTTTTTTGTTTTTATCACACTGAGAGTAAAAGGGGCTGAGACATTCTGTGGGCTGCTCTGACAGCACTGGGAATGTGGCACAGCTGGCTGGGAGTCAGCTGCATAAGATCTCTACTGACCAGAAGGTCATGAGTTCGAGGCCTGCCCGGGTCGGGGTGAGTGCTCAACCATTTGTGTAGCTCGCTGTCGACCTTTGCAACCCGAAAGACATCTGTCAAGTAGGAAATTTAGGTACTACGTTGTGGGGAGGCTAATTTAACTAATTTATGAGGCCATAAATCTCCAGGAAGTGTGTAAAAGGAGTGAAGGAGTGAGACAGCTTCCCCTGGTGGCCAGAAGCTGAAATATTAAATTGCCTCTGAGTGTCTTGTCTATACATGTTTGTATGTCAAAGGGCATTGAATGTTTGCCTGTATATGTGCATTGTGATCCGCCCGGAGTCCCCTGCGGGGTGAGAAGGGCGGAATATAAATGATGCAAATAAATAAATAAATAAATACTAATGCTACTCTGACTGATTTAACCTGCTGTGCCACCGGGGGCTCAAAGATAAGATACACCATATTAAATTGAGCTGGAAATATATAAGGAACTAACGTGACAGCGAAATGCAATTCTGGCGACTCTGGGACCTTTCCATACTAGAAGAAGTTTTTGATTCTCACAAAGCAGGCTGTAAAAGCATGCACCCATAGAAAGGTATTCACTAAGCCCGTATGATCTTCATTGATCTTTGTTTCAGACCAACATAAAAACCATTATTAGAAGAAGTTTATACACACACGTTGCAACTTGGAAGAGTTAACATCTAGCCAATCCAAAAAGAATGGCAGGTATTGTTTCTTGAACAGAAGGATCTTTGACTGGATGGCAGATCGGGAAAGCAGGAGGTAAACACACCGTTATTAAGAGCCAGTTACTGTTATTAAAACTGGGATGCAGAAGTTTCTGGCTATACTGGCAGTCTCGAGTTCTGAGAAAGATGCCCTAAAGGGCCTTTCTGTAAAGAGGAACTTAGTCGGAAGTTCGTGCCCTGCGGGATTCACCAGCTTTCCGCAGAGCTTGTAAAACATACTTATTCCAACAGGCGTTTGAATCTTTTTAATTTACTCAAATTTTGTTTTACTGTTCTTTTAGTGTAATTGTTTATGCTTTGTGAGCCGCTCTAAGCCCTCAGGGAGTGGCGGCATATAAATCTGAATGATAAATAAATAAATAAATATGTTGATGATACCCGACCCTATTACTCCTTTCCACCCAATTCCAAGGAAGTTGTTTTCATGCTAAACCAGTGTCTGACAGCTGTAAGAGATTCAGGCCCGGATTACCCATAAGGCCACCCTAGGCCATGGCCTAGGGCGGCACTTTTGGGGGGGCGGCAGGTCCGGACCCCCCCCAAAAAGTTTTTTAAAAATTCCAAAAGAAATTCACAAAAAATTCAAAAAAAAAAGGGCGCATGCGTGCAGCGGCGTAAGCACCATCCACGACCACCACTGTAGCAACCCAGCCTCCAGTTCAGCCGGGGGGTCTGGTGCCGCCGGGGGTCCCAATTGCCTTGGACCCGATTGCCGTGGATACAGGTGGAGCGGATGAAGGAGCTGATGGGCCTGCATCTCGTACAGACAGTTTGCAATGGGACGACACCTGGCCCGAGGTTTATTCAGGCTGACTCAGACTCTGATAACGCATATGAAAGACCGGGAGGGCATGGTTCCCAGGAACGTATCTGGGAACCAGCGGGGGATGAGCTGATGGAAACCGAAGGGGAGGAAGCTTCTCAGGAAGATAGCGAGCCAGCTGCAGCTCGGCCGGGAAGGAGTTTTGATCGCAGGAAAAGTATTGAGTCTAACCGAAAGGAATGGAGACGAAGCCTAGAGCGGCACTGGTCTCACAAAGGGGGGGGGGGATTAAGTATACGTTCCCTGGGAACAGTTCCTCAGTTGGTCGGCCACTTCTGATCTGAAGGGAGTGAAGCGACCGAGATCCCTGAAGCCATAGTTTGGCTGCCTTGCCAAGTACCTACCTTGGACCTTGTATTTTCATGGACTTTGCCTTGTTGTGTTCCTATGGATCTCCTTGCCTTGTTTGATTCTGCTTGAATTTTATGGACCTTTGCTTTTGATCAACTCCACGCTTTTGGCCTTTTGGATTCTAATTGCTTTTTACTTTGAACTACTTGGACATTTTACCTTTTTCACCTGTTCTTAATTGCTTAATAAATAGTTAATTGACTATCGTCTCTGTGTGTGTGATTAAGGGGCCGGGCCTAGACCCAGCATTGTGACAACCCCCCTCCTTTGCTCTGCTCCCCTCAGCTCTGGCCTCACCCTTGGCTCCGCTCCACCCCCGCCTCCGCCCCCGCCTCCTCGCCGGCGCAAGGAGGAGGAAGGAAAGCTCCACCCCCGGAGCCGATGCGGGGCCTCCTCCCTCCCTCCCTCCTAAAGCCGCGATTTTGGCTGCTTCTCAGGCCGGCATAGTAGCTTTAGAAGGGAGGGAGGAGCCATGGGGAGGCCCCGCATCAGCTCCGGGGTGGGGCTTTCCTTCCTCCTCCTCGCGCCGGCAAGGAGGCAGGGGCGGGGCCGGGGCCAGGGGTGGAGCGGACCCGGGGCGGGGGAGGAGCAGGGAGGAGCCGGGGGCGGGGCAGAGGCAGAGCCTTTGGCCTAGGGCGCCAAAAGGGCCTGATCCGGGCCCGAAGAGATTGGATGAGGAAACTCAACGTAGACAAGACCAATATTGTCCCTGGTCAGGGATAGAATCATAGAGTTGGAAGAGACCTCGTGGGTCATCCAGTCCAAACCTCCGCCCTGATACCCCCCTTGCCCCACCCAATCCCCAGGTAAGCACAGGAACTGCCATCAAAAGTTCAAGCATCAGGCCTTAGGAAATTTGGCAACTTACCAAGACTGGTTTGGGCAGATTATCATTCTCACAGATGGCTGGGAGGGAAAGGCCGAAGAGTTTCCCGGACACCGGAGATGTTAAGGATGGTGGTGCATTGTCCACTGGAGCACCCACGCCCTTCCAGAAGGCCCAGTTGATAATAGATCTTTTCCTTTTAAATGGCTTTTGGCTCAACTCTGAGGGGAAAAAAAGAAGATTTTCATTGAAACAAAATGCACGTGTATGTAGCACTGTATAGCTCATGTTCGAATTATTATTTATTTCATTTCTACCCCACCGTTCTCGACCCCAGAGGGGACTCAAGGTGGCTGGCGCAGTCCTGGAAATTGGGAAAGACAACCGGCTCACATAGAATGGATCCCATCTCTTTTGTTTTGAGTCCTGCATCACAGGCACCTCCACGGAGAATATCTGGGATTTCAGATGGTTTCCCTGTCATCCACCCCACCGTGTTTCCCTGGACACATATTTGATGGTATTACACACTGGATTCACTATACCAGTGTTTTTCAACCTTTTTTTTTGAGCCGCGGCACACTTTTTACATTTACGAAATCCTGGGGCACACCACCAACCAAAATGACACAAAATGACACTCTTAACACAGTAATACATATAGTTAATATGTTTTTAAATGTATTTATACACTCAGTGTGAAACCTGGGCCTGTTTCGATGAACTAAATATAGATATCCTGGAAGAATGGCAGAAAGACACACACGAAGGTCTTGCTCAACAGCTGTCAGTCTCTCTCTGTGTTTAGTTTATATCACAGTCACCCGGTCCTCAGGGAAAACTTACCCGGTCCTTAGGGAAGCCGACTGGAAAGAGAGCAGCCAGACGGAGGCACACTCTGAGGCAGAGAGTTCCACTGCGGAACAGCTCTCACAGTCAGGAAGTTCTTCCTAATGTTCACCCTCCTACACATACATGCTTTTCTGCTTGCACTGCTGTGCTCCCCCCTCCCCCCCTCTCTCTATATATGTAATGTTCATTTGTGGGATTAACATAACCAAAAACCACTGTACAAATTGCTGCCCAATTTGGCCACAAAACATACCAATACTAACCCAAGGAGGGACCATCAGTCAAAGAATTGATTTTGTCATTTGGGAGTTGTAGTTGCTGGGATTTGTAGTTGACCCGCAATCAAAGAGCATTCTGAACCCCACCAATGATGGAATGGAATCAAACTTCCCACACGCAACTCCCATAACCAAGAGAAAATACTATAAGAGTTTGGTGGGCATTGACCTTGAGTTTTGGAGTTGTAGTTCACCTATACCAGAGAGCGCCGTGGACTCAAACAATGTTGGATCAGGACCAAACTTGGCATGAATACTCAATATGTATTCATACTCAATGTGAACACAGATGGAGTTTGGGGAAAATAGACCTTGACATTTGGGAGTTACAGTTTCTGGGATTTATAGTTAACACACAATCAAAGAGCATCCTGAACTCTTGCAACAATGGAAAGGAACCAAACTTGGCATATTGAACTCTCATTACCAACAGAAAGTACTGAAAGGGTTTGCTTGGGAATTGACCTTGAGTTTGGAAGTTGTAGTTCACCTAACACTGCAGCTTCTGCTGCCATTTTGATCCGAGGGGGCAGCGTGAGCGTTGTCAGTAGGGGAGGGAGGAAGACGTGGGGCGAGTCTGCGCAGTAGCGCCTGCATGGGTCACGTCTTCCTCCCTCCCCCCTCCCGCAGAAGTGGCAGCGTGAGCAAAGCGAGCAGAGCGAGGCTGGGAAGAAGGGAGCCCGAGTGGAGAAGAAAAAGTGTTCGGCAGGAGGGGGAAGGAAGGGTTTTGGAGGTTCCAATTTCCCACGGCACACCTGATGATGGCTCACGGCACACTAGTGTGCCATGGCACACTGGTTGGGAAACAATGAAGTAGAGCACACTGCTCAATGAGTATGTGGCATTTCAATTACTAGGATGGGCAGGGGAACAGGAATCTCTATTCCCTTTGCAAACCCGCTTAAGAAACAGGGAAATGCGCAGCAAGAAAGGTGGGTTGTGCAGTAGGACATCCTTGGTGTCCAGCACAGCTGTGCTTATTAAACTACATGGGTTTATAAAACAATCAAAATCTGACAACACTAGAGAACAAAAACAAGACAAAAATTCTGTTCCTCAAAGCACTAACAGCGAGCACAGAAAGGAAGCGGCGCAAAGCGACCAGACCATTAAGTAACCCCCAAACCACATTTGGAAAGCTTCAGCGGTCACTGTGGGCACATCTAGATTTCACAAGGCCATTCAGCAACCAAAGAATGCAAGGTTTCTCAGAATTTAAAAAAGCGCACATTTCCAGACAGCTACTTCCCAAATTCTGCAGCTGGATGATTCTAGGAACTACGGAGTCAGTAAATGTAACTTTTCCAAGTTCTGATATTTTCTACCTTGGGCACAAGGAAGTTTCCAAGGGACACAAGATGGCAAAAGCAACGGATTTGACATGTGAATAATGTTTTTTCAGGGAGGGAATTAAAAGAATTAAAACAGATAGAGATAAACAAGGAGGATGTTCTCATATGCCTTACTAAACTAAATGTCAGCAAATCACCAGGTCCAGACGGCATCCACCCCAGAGTTCTTAAGGAACTCAAGTGTGAAATTGCTGAACTTCTAGCTAAGATATATAACCTTTCTCTAAGATCAGGCACTGTACCCGAGGACTGGAGGGAGGCAAATGTAACACCGATCTTCAAGAAAGGATCCAGAGGTGATCCAGGAAATTATAGACCAGTCAGTTTAACCTCAGTTCCAGGCAAAGGGATGGAAACCATTATTAAAGAAAAAATCACTAAGCACATAGAAGAACAGGCATTGCTGAAAGAAAATCAACATGGTTTCTGCAAAGGCAAATCATGTCTTACTAACTTGTTAGAATTCTTTGAGGGTGTAAATAAACACATAGATAAAGGGGACCTAGTCGATATTGTTTACCTTGACTTTCAAAAGGCTTTTGACAAAGTCCCTCACCAAAGGCTCCTAAATAAGCTCTTCAGCCATGGAATCAGAGGACAGGTCTTGTCCTGGATTGGAACCTGGCTAAACTGTAGGAAACAAAGGGTGGTAATAAACGGACATTTCTCTGGGTGGAAAGAGGTGAGAAGTGGCGTACCCCAAGGTTCAGTTTTGGGTCCGTCACTTTTTAATTTATTCATTAATGATCTGGATGTAGGAGTGAATTCTGAGGTAGCAAAGTTTGCAGACGACACTAAATTGTTCAGGGTAGTTAAAAATGAAACTGATTGTAAAGAGCTCCAGAAAGATCTCTCGAAATTGAGTGAATGGGCAACAAAGTGGCAAATGCATTTTAACCTAAACAAGTGTAAAGTCATGCACAACGGGGCAAAGAACCCCAACTACACTTATCAACTGATGGGATCAAAGCTTTCGAGACAAACCAGGAAAGGGATCTTGGGGTCTTGGTGGACAGCTCAATGAAGATGTCAACCCAGTGCGCAGCAGCAGTAAAAAAGCAAATTCTATGCTTGGCATGATCAGGAAGGGAATCGAAAATAGGTCGTCAAATGTTGTATTGCCTCTCTACAAATCTATGGTGAGGCCACATCTGAGTACTGTGTACAATTCTGGTCACCGCACCTCAAGAAGGATATAACGGAACTGGAAAAGGTACAAAGAAGGGCAACAAAAATGATCCAAGGGATGGAGCAGCTCCCTTATGAAACCAGGTTGCAACGCCTTGGTCTTTTCAGCCTTGAAAGACGGCGTTTAAGAGGTGACTTGATCGAAGTGTATAAAATCATGCATGGGATAGAAAAGGTGAATAAAGAAAAATATTTTCTTTGTCACACAACACTAGGACTAGGGGGCACTCCCTGAAGCTCCAAGGTAGGAAAATTAGGACTAACAAAGGGAAATATTTCTTCACCCAGAGGGTCATTGGGTTATGGAACTCACTTCCAGAAGAGGTTGTGACAGCGGTCAGCCTGAACAACTTCAAGGCAGGATTAGACAGATTCATGGATACCAAGTGTATCGGTAGTTACTGAAAAGGACATTCAAGTGCCACCTCGGAGTTGGTTGAGGTAGGCAGGATTTCCCTGGGTATTGGTTGTGGGGGTCGGGAGCAGGTCAGGGTTTTGCCCTCCCTTCTGCTCGAGATCCCCGTGTACAACTGGTGGGCCACTGTGTGATACAGAATGCTGGACTAGATGGGCCGAGGCCCGATTCAGCATGGCTCTTCTTATGTTCTTATCCATCCTAGAAAGCTACCAGAAAAACTCTTCAATGCCCAGGAACTCTATGACAAAAACTGAGAGGCAATTTGTGACACAATAGTCAAATACATAGCTAACTCATCTATCACCAGAACCTCTGAAAACCACTGTGTTACAGGATACAGGTCTAATGCACCAGAATCCCCCTCTTTTCCACACCCCCCCATTTTAAATATTGTCACTCCAAGGTTTTCAAAAAGGAGACTAGACACTTGGATCAATGGCCCACAAATACATTACAAGGATACAGAAAAGATGTGAGCAGAAAAGGTCTGTGGCAGATCCTGGAATGACTAGGTTGTCCCCCCAAATTCCTCAAAATGATTATCCTGCTACATGAGGGCCAGCGCGGTCAAGTCAGGTACAGCGATGCTCTCTCGGAGCCCTTGCTCATAACTAATGGAGTGAAACAAGATTGTGTTCTTGCACCAACCCTATTTACAATCTTCTTCAGTATGATGCTCCAAAGGGCTACGGCAGACCTTGAAGAAGAAGACGGCATATATATACGCTATCGTATTGATGGTAGCTTGTTCAACTTAAGCCGTCTGAGGGCTCGCACTAAGACTCTAAACTATCTAGTCCGTGAGCTGCTTTTTGCAGACGATGCTGCCCTTGTCGCCCATTCAGAAGCAGCACTGCAGCGCCTCACATCCTGCTTTGCAACAGCTGCAGAGTTGTTTGGGCTGGAAGTCAGCCTGAAGAAAACGGAAGTTCTCTACCAGCCTGCACCACAGGAAGAACACCATCATCCCCACGTCAGCATAGGCAAATCTGTGCTTAAGTCCATTCAGCAGTTCACCTACCTGGGAAGCATCAACTCTTCAGATGCCAAGATTGATAAAGAGATAGATCACAGATTAGCAAAGGCATATAGTGCATTCGGAAGGCTTCATAAAAGTGTCTGGAGCAACAAGCACCTGAGGCAAAGCACCAAAATCAGTGTGGACAAAGCTATCGTACTGTCCATTCTCCTCTATGGGTCTGAAACATGGGTCACCTATCGCCAACACCTATGACTCCTCGAACGCTTTCATCAGCGCTGTCTTCGCAGAATTCTAAATATACACTGGACCGACTATGTGACTAATGTTGCTGTCCTTGAGCAAGCAGGGATCACCAGCATTGAGGCTGTGCTATTGAGAACACTGCTGCGCTGGACAGAGCACGTCTCTAGGATGGAGGACCACTGCCTCCCAAAAATACTACTCTACGGTGAACTCGCCACAGGTCAGCGCAAGAGAGATGCCCCTAAAAAAGAGATATAAGGACTCCCTGAAACAATATATCAGGCTCGGTCAGATTGATCACCAACAATGGTCCACCCTGGCCTCACATCGGGAGGCATGGAGATGCACTATCCACAATGCTGCGGCCTCTTTCGAGAAGACACGCTGAATGGGTCTCGAAGAGAAACGACAACGCAGAAAGAACCGCAACTTGGAAACCACATCACCCAAGGAGACTTTCTGCTGTGCTTTCTGCAACCGGACTTGCCTATCTCAGATTGGCCTTTTTAGTCATCAACCCACTTGTAAAAAGCGAGGGATGAGTCCTTCCTAAGAATCTTCGTTCGCGAAGTAATGCAGAGGAGTTATCTGTGTAAACCGCCCCGAGCCGCTGGGAGTGGCGGAGTATATATAGAAATAAATAAATAAATAAATAATACTATAATATCAAATACAACATACGATGTCATTGTCACAGTGCAACAATAACATATCACATTGTATTATAACAAATTATATCGCAATATTATTAGTAATATTACATGTAACGTAATAATAAACCGAGATATCACTAGAGTCCTGCAGAAGAGGAGGATTTGTGAACCAAGATTGCTTTGAATGGGAAAACAAAAACAAAGCCCTAGTAGTTCAAAAGTAAAGACTGGATAACGAAAACAATGAGCTTATTTCCTTACTGGCTTTGTTCTGTGTTACATAAATTGTGATTTTAATTTTTTTTAGGATTCATTTTAAATATATTATCAGAAAAAAGTCATTAGAAATAATCTCTTATCTATTATGATCCTGTGCCTTTTTTTGTGGGATCACTAGAATACAATGGTTTATTACAACAGGGGGGAAAAACCAGTCTATGAATGAGGCTTTTCTGAGCGGAAAGACTCACCATGGAGCTCCTGGCCGGTGGCCAGGCGGCTTGGCTTGAGGATGAACTGGCACTGAAGCTCTCGGGGCAGCTGTTCCATCAGGAAGGCCCCCTGAAGGTCCAGGGGGCAAACATTGTCCTTTGATCCCTGCATCTGCGGCAAAGTGTCACGGATGTGGCTCATTTTGATTCCAAACGGATACTCGTGTCCTGCTCGGAGAGAGAAAGAGGAAGACAGTTTAGTTGATAAAGAATAGAGGCTACGCAACAGAAAAAGACCGAGCAGGGATGTCGCAACGAGACTATTCTGTGACAGTATGCTCATACACTTGCATAAATACGATAATGCAGTCACTGGATTTGCAGGGTACTTTCATTTCCACACTTCATCTATCTATCTATCTAAAATCCTCCATGTCATGGTTCCTGTCTTATAGACAAAGAGACCACACAAGGCAGAAACATAAAAACAGCCCACATACCCAGAAAACCCAACGAGGTATGTTTACCAACCCCCGACCAAAAAAGAGCCAATGGCCACAAATCCAAAAAAAAACCATGGCTAGACCCCTTCCAGTCCGGCTTCCGTTCGGGCACGGGACGGAGACGGTTCTGGTCTCCATCACAGACCAACTCCGCTGCCAGCTCGACCAAGGCGGGTCTGCGCTGCTCGTGTTATTGGACCTCACGGCAGCGTTTGACACGATCGACCACAATCTATTGATCCACCGCCTGGCGTGGCTGGAGTGAGGGGACAGCCCTTAAATGGCTGACCTCCTTCCTCCACCAGCGGTCTCAGCGTGTGAGGAGGGGCGAGGTGGTCTCCGAGGCTCTCCACTACTCTGTGGGGTCCCCCAGGGGCCATTCTCTCCCTCTGTTATTTAACATCTACATGCAGCCGCTTGCACAGCTGGTGCGGAGTTATGGGCTGGAGTGTCACCAGTACGCTGGCGACACCCAGCTCATTCTGAGGATGGAGGGCAGGCCGGGTTCTGTCCCGATAATTTCAACACTGCCTCGAAGCCGTTACTGGATGGCTGCGAGCCAGTAGGTTGAGGGTGAATCCGGCGAAGACGGAGATCTTGTGGCTGGGTCGCCGGGTGATGTTAATGTCCAGCTTCCGAGCCTGGACGGTGCGGTGTTATGCCCATCGCCTTCCGTAAAGAGCCTGGGGTCCATTTGGACTCCCAGCTGACCATGGAGGCCCAGGTCTCTGCGGTCAGCAAGATCGCTTTTTCATCTGCGACAGGCAAGGAGGCTGGCCCCCTATCTCTCCCGGAACGATCTGGCCACGGTGATCCAAGCCACAGTCATCTCAAGGCTGGATTACTGCAACGCGCTCTACGTTGGCCTTCCTCTGTCGGTGACCCGGAAGCTCAGGCTAGTGCAGAACACTGCCGCCCGGCTCCTGTCTGGCACGCCAGCTGGCGCCCACATAACACCTGTTTTGCAGGATCTGCACTGGCTGCCAATTGAGCACCGGATCACCTTCAAAGTGTTGGTCCTCACCTTTAAGGCCTTACACGGCCTGGGGCCAGCGTATTTGAGGGACCGTCTCACCCCATATTGCCCTCCGAGATCACTTCGGTCTGAGGACTCCAATCTCCTGGAGATACCTTCAGCTAAACTCGCAAGGCTGACTGCTACCCGCCGGAGGGCGTTCTCTGTCATAGCACCTACGCTGTGGAACGCCCTCCCGGCCGGAACTCGGGCTATGAAGGACTTGCTCCCGTTTAGACGGGCCTGTAAAACATACCTGTTTAAGCAGGCCTTTGGTGAGTAAGTCCTGCCCATGCCCCGCCATCTATTCGTTCTTCTGAGGATGATGTGCTGTTCATTGTTTTAACTGTGTTATTAATTACTATACTGCTGTTGTTTTTAATTGTTTTTAACTGCTTATTGCCTGTATTTTACTGTGCCCTTCGGCTCCTGTAAGCCGCTGCGAGCCTCAGGGAGTCGGCGGCATAGAAGCCCGAATAATAAAATAAAAAATAAATAAATAAAATTATGGACTACAACTCCCATGATCCCCCACACCACCTCCCTCTGGCAGTTTACAGCGTCCGAATGTTAGTGGAGCTGACCAATTAGAGGCCTTATGCAAATACTCCCTCAGTTAGAATGTAGGCTGGGAGCCCCCACCACCACCCCCCTGGCAGTTTAGAGAGTCGGAATGTTGGTGGTGGTAGGGAAAGGTAGGAAAAGAAATGGAGGGACTGAGACAAGGGGAGCAAGGACTGATACAGAAAGGGGAGGAATGGCAGGAAGGAGGGAAAGGAAAGAAGGGAGGGAGGGAAGGAGGGGAGAAGAAAGTAAAGGAAGGATAGAAGGAAGAATGGATGGAAGGAAGGAGGGGAGAAGAAAGGAAGGAAAAAGGAAGGATAGCAGGAAGGACGGGAGGGGAAAGGAAGGAAAGGATAGAAGGATGGAGGGAAGGAAGGAAGGAAGGAAAGAGGGGAGAAGAAAGGAACACAGAAACACATACACACACATATATACATGCACAGAAATATACAAATATACACATACACACATATATAAACACACCTGTACTTACACACATCAACACATATACAAACACACATATACATAAGTACACACATATACAGGCATACACATATACATAACTACACACACAGTCCCCAAGTTAAAAAAATCCCACAGCAACGCGTGGCCGGGTCAGCTAGTTTCTGATAAGACACTATGGTTTGTCCTCCTCACTTTCTAAAACCACCATTAAGGATTTAAACCAATTCTTTCACCTTCCTGCATACCTTCTTGTCCAATTTCAGAAAATTAATAGACAGAGCCTTTATATAACCCTGTAAAATGCCAGGCGTATTAACTCTCATTTCAGTAGATGGAATATTTGAATACACCAGAGACTCGTTCTGTTTACAGAATTCCTACAAAAATGAATTGAGAAAGTAGGCATTCTATGGCACAGTCACTGCAAACATTTTAAATAACGTCTCGAGTTGCTATGTTTTTATGGGCAAAAAAGAGCAGTAAAAAAAAGTCATCCTAATCAACTTATTGCATCTCGAGCACTCACAAGGTACTTGGAAGTTTGTCAACACAGAAGCAAGAGTGATGTATAGCCACGTGAAATACCGGCTACCTTTCTGGACAGGTAATCTATACCAAGAGTAACAAGAAAAATATGGCATAAAAGTGTGGCAGTGGTATGATGTTACTCACATATAACACATAGAGGGAATTCAAATAATACACTTGTATTTAGCTTCCAAATAAGCACTGTATTCTAAGTATCTTTCAACACAAAACTCTATATACACATAATGTGGCGCACAAACACAGAAAATAACACAGTCAGTCACTCACGATACTCTCTGTCACCCTTCACAGAGTAAATACACTCAATGTATAGTTCAGTTTCCTTTATGGTGTCCTTCTGTGGTGTATCTTCAGACCCCAATGGTCAAATAAATTTGTATTCAGGGCCCGTTGGCCAAATAAAACCAAAAAGCAGAGCAAAGTAAATTCAGGGTGGCTTAAATAGGGCATGGCACTCCGCTTTATCAATCTGCCGGGTCCACCTTTCTCCGATTTTTAGTCAGGTGGCCCCAAATACAGAGCATCTCTGTATTTGGGGCCACCCTGACGAAGAGAATATCGAAACGGGTCGGTAGCCGAAGAAGGATTAACCCGTAGGTGGACTGCCCAGCGACTACCACAAACGGAGTGGAATTGCGATTGGAACTCACGCCATACCCTGGGCCACCCAGGATTTACTTTGCTCTGCTTTTGATTTATTTGGCCAACGGGCCGCTGAATACAAATTTATTTGACCATTGGGTCTGAAGATACACCACAGAAGGACACCATAAAGGAACTGAACTATACATTGAGTGTATTTACTCTGTGAAGGGTGACAGAGAGTATCGTGAGTGACTGTGTTATTTTCACTGTGTTTGTGCGCTACATTATATGTGTATATAGAGTTTTGTGTTGAAGATACTTAGAATACAGTGCTTATTTGGAAGCTAAATACAAGTGTATTATTTGAATTCCCTCTATGTGTTATATGTGAGTAACGATAGATAGTAACTGCACTGCATTGTGTTATTAGTGGTATGATGTTAACCTATTAGATAAAATAGATAATTTTAATTTTTTTTTTTTACAAATTTTAATTTGTTAACATAAATAATTTTATTTATTATTTTATATTATCTCTCTCGGCATTACTTCGCGAACGAAGATTCTTAGGAAGGACTCATCCCACGCTTTCTACAAGCGCGTTGATAACTAAAAAGGCCAATCCGAGATAGGCAAGTTCAGTTGCAGAAAGCACAGCAGAAAGTCTCCTTGGGTGATGTTGCTTCCAAGTTGCAGTTCTTTCTGGGTTGTCGTTTCTCTTCGAGACCCATTCGGCGTGTCTTCTCGAAAGAGGCCGCAGCATTGTGGATAGTGCGTCTCCATGCCTCCCGATGTGAGGCCAGGGTTGACCATTGTTGGTGATCAATCTGGCCGAGCCTGAGATCTTGTTTCAGGGAGTCCTTATATCTCTTCTTTGGGGCACCTCTCTTGCGCTGACCCGTGGCGAGTTCACCATAGAGTAGTATCTTTGGGAGGCGGTGGTCCTCCATCCTAGAGACGTGCCCTGCCCAACACAGCTGTGTTCTCAATAGAATGGCCTCAATGCTGGTGATCCCTGCTTGATCAAGGACAGCAACGTTCGTCACATAGTCAGTCCACTGTATATTTAGGATTGTGCAAAGACAGTGCTGATGATAGCGTTCGAGGAGTCGTAGGTGTTAGCGATAGGTGACCCATGTTTCAGACCCATAGAGGAGAATAGACAGTACGATAGCTCTGTACACACTGATTTTTGTGCTTTGCCTCAGGTGCTTGTTACTCCAGACTCTTTTGTGAAGCCTTCCGAATGCACTCTATGCCTTTGCTAGTCTGTGATATCTCTGTATCAATCTAGGCATCTGAAGAGATGATGCTTCCCAGGTAGGTGAACTGCTGAACGGACTTAAGCACAGATTTGCCTATGCTGACGTGGGGATGATGGTGTTCTTCCTGTGGTATATAATAATATAATATAATATACAAGAAGACCCACAGGACTTGTTCTGGCACAGCAGTGCCAATAGTGCTCTGTTTTCCCTTGTTTGCAGGAGCTCATTCCCTTGCATTTTATTTTGTAGGTGACTTTCTTGGTTTGCATTTACGGGTCCAGAGGGCTGCCAATCAATCAAGAGTTGCAGAACCGCCCCTGTCCCCAGGATTTGGGAGGGAAAGAGGATGTTTTTCCTCTCAGTCTTAACAGCTACTCTATTGGAGAGTTCATGATTTAAGGTAACCTATTCCTTCCTACTTGGAAAAAGGCATTAAATCTTACAGCTTTGCTGGAGTAACAGACCAGCTTTTGTTGGAGAAATACAGGACAGTTTCACAGTATTTTGTGAAGGGATCATCTACAGTCCCAACAGCCTGGCTAATCGACAGGAACCTTGCCTGGTACAGGACATCTGTACAAGAGGACGCACAGGACTCACCCTCAGCCTCGCTAACGCGCATTGCTTCCCAGGGCCTGCAAGAGGTGCCCCCCAGCCAACTTTTAGGTGCCCTGATTCTATGTCAAGTAAGATATTCCAGAGTTCCTGGGTCTTTGGATGGGACAGAAACGACTCCAATCCAGAGCCAGATCCTTTAAGGAGGTCCTATCCAGACGAAGGGACTGAGCCTCCTACGAAGCACGCAAAGGGACTCAAGTCCGAGAGAGGCAATGGAGAGTGAAAGAAGTGCTGGGAGAGGCAGCAGCGGAGGGAGAACCAGAGGCACTGTCTAGGCGATTAGAACATAAGAACATAAGAAGAGCCATGCTGAATCGGACCTCAGCCCATCTAGTCCAGCATTCTGTGTCACACAGTGGCCCACTAGTTGTACACAGGGATCTCGAGCAGAAGGGAGGGAAAAACCCTGACCTGCTCCCGACCCCCCCACAACCAGTACCCAGGGAAATCCTGCCTGCCTCAACCAACTCCGAGGTGGCACTTGAATGTCCTTTTCAGTAACTACCGATACACTTGGTATCCATGAATCTGTCTAATCCTGCCTTGAAGCTGTCCAGGCTGACAGCTGTCACAACCTCTTCTGGAAGTGAGTTCCATAACCCAATGACCCTCTGGGTGAAGAAATATTTCCCTTTATTAGTCCTAACTTTCCTACCTTGGAGCTTCAGGAGTGCCCTCTAGTCCTAGTGTTTTGTGACAGAGAAAATATTTTTCTCTATTCACCTTTTCTATCCCATGCATGATTTTATACACTTCGATCAAGTCACCTCTTAAACGCCGTCTTTCAAGGCTGAAAAGACCAAGGCATTGCAACCTGGTTTCATAAGGGAGCCGCTCCATCCCTTGGATCATTCTTGTTGCCCTTTTCTGTACCTTTTCCAGTTCCGTTATATCCTTCTTAAGGTGCGGAGACCAGAATTGTACACAGGACTCCAAATGTGGCCTTACCATCGATTTGTAGAGAGGTAATACAACATTTGCCGACCTATTTTCGATTCCCTTCCTGATCATGCCAAGCATAGAATTTGCTTTTTTCACTGCTGCTGCGCACTGGGTTGACATCTTCATTGAGCTGTCCACCAAGACCCCAAGATCCCTTTCCTGGTTTGTCTCGGAAAGCTTTGACCCCATCAATTTGTAGGTGTAGTTGGGGTTCTTTGCCCCGATGTGCATGACTTTACACTTGTTTAGGTTAAAATGCATTTGCCACTTTGTTGCCCATTCACTCAATTTCGAGAGATCTTTCTGGAGCTCTTTACAATCAGTTTCATTTTTAACTACCCTGAACAGTTTAGTGTCATCTGCAAACTTTGCTACCTCAGAATTCACTCAGAATGGCTCAATGCCCATCATGTGAGTTGGCAGAGACAGCCACCGACTGGCATCCCTCCCTCCTCTTCCATTGGGCTTTCCCAGAGGATGGGAAGGAGGGGGGACAACCCACAGAACAGGGCTCTCCAGGCAGCCAAGGCAGGCCTTGCCTTCCTCGGCTGGGGGGCACCTCTTACAGGCCCTGGGAAGCAATGCACATTAGCGAGGCTGAGTCCTGGGCGTCCTCTTGCTCCGTGGGCGGAAAACGGCCAGTTGAAAGGCAGCCAGAGCCACCAGGCAGAGTCCTGCCTGTCCCTCGGCTCCGCTCCACAGCCAATGTCTTTCCGAATATTGTGGCTGTGGCTTCGAATTGGCAACTTCTCTTCCGGGTTGCTTACATCGCTTCAAAAACATTTCTAAAGTGATTTTAATATTAATTTATTCTGATTTCAGAACCATTCCGATGAACCTAACCAGGCCTACAGTACCTCTACGCTCGGGCTGGGCTTTAGAGCAGCAGGTTAATCACCAGCAGCAATAGATCTTTCCCAACTGAAAGGTTGGCAGTTCAAGCATGGGTCGGGATGAGCACCCGACCTTCAGTCTAGCTTACTGTCCACCAAAGCGGTTTGAAAACAGCTGTGAGCTATGAGTAGAGAAACTAGTCACCGCTTAAGGGGGGGTATTTTAAGGCACCATAAAAAAAGCTGGCAATCAAAGAACAGGTGGAAAGTCTGTGATCAAAAGGCTCGTCATCATAGAGCAGGGGTGCCCACACTTTTTCAGATGCGAGCTACTTATAATAAAACCAAGTCAGAAAGATCTACAGAGAGAGAAGCAGGGCAGAGCAGGGGGCGGGGCTTGCCGTGGCCTGGCTCCACCCCCCCTCTGGCTTTAGCTCTACCACAGCTTCTCAGGCTTGAGGAGGGTAGTGCCAAGCCAGTGGTGGCATAGCTAGTAGACACTACTGGCTTGGTACTAACCTCCTCAAGGCTGAAGAAGCTGTGGTATAGCTGTAGCTGGGGAAGGGGCGGGGCTTGGTGTGGCATGGCCGCCCCCCCCCCCTCTGGCTTTAGCGCTACCACAGCTTCTCCAGGCTGGGGGGTAGTGCCAAGCCAGTGGTGGAATAGCTCGCCACTAGTGGCTTGGCACTACCCTCCTCAAGCCTGTAGAAGCTGTGGTAGCGCTGAAGCCGGGGGAGGGGGCGGGCCTTGGCGCGGCCTGGCTCCGCCCCCTCCCCCCTCTGGCTTTAGCTCTACCACAGCTTTCTGCAGGCTTGAGGAGGGTAGTGCCAAGCCAGTGGTGGCATAGCTAGTAGACACTACTGGCTTGGCACTACCCTCCTCAAGGCTGAAGCTGTGGTAGAGCTGTAGCTGGGGGAAGGGGCGGGGCTTGGTGCGGCATGGCTCCGCCTCTCCCCCTCTGGCTTCAGTGCTACCACAGCTTCTCCAGGAGAGAGGAGGGTAATGCCAAGCCAGTGGTGGCATAGATAGCCACTACTGGCTTGGCACTACCCTCCTCAAGCCTGGGGAAGCTGTGGTAGCGCTGAAGCCGGGGAGGGGGCGGGGCTTGGCGCGGCATGGCTCCGCCCCCTCTGAGAAGTGCCCCATTCAGCTAGGATCGACCTCCTTCGGTCTCGGGATCGACCAGTCGATCGCGATCGACTTCCTGGGCAGCCCTGTCATAGAGGATGGAGCAACAGCACCCCTTTTTGGCTGGAATTGAGCATAACCTTCAGGACACCGAAGTTGGAAAAATGACAACACATACGTCTATCTGTCCTGTATGTATAATGGCATTGAAAGTTTGCAGTGTATGTATTCTGTGATCCGCCCTGAGTCCCCTTCTGGGCGAGAAGGGAGAAATATAAATGCTGTAAAGTTTTGTATGTGCATATGCTGTGGTTGTTTTATGTTACCTGAATCTTTGACAAAAGGTGGCACAGAAAATGAATGAAACCACGTATGTAATAATTGCATATATTCCAGAAACTTACCAATAAGGGGATACGGGGCACCTTCTTTTCCAGAGTTCGCCCACAACTGATAGCCCTTTTCAGAGTCCTTCAAAAAAACAAAATACAATTCCACATCTTTAAGAATAGGAAGCCAATATAATTAAATCACCTTCATTGTTACAGTTATAATTTGCATATGTAGCCCAGCACAGTATTTTACAGGTGTTCTATACATTTGCAATATTTATTTATTTATTTATTTATTTACTCGGCTTCTATGCCGCCACTCCCAAATAGGCTCGGGGCGGCTCACAGCCAGAAAGCAAGACAATGCACAATAAACACATACACTCTAAAATCAATACAGGATGCAGGTTAAAAATACACAATAAAACATCATTAAAAACACAGTTAAAATGATTAAAATAGTCTGGCGACAATGGCATGGCTTGAGAAACCCGCTGGGCCTATACCTGAAAAGCCAGCCGGAAAAGATGGGTCTTACATGCCCGCCTAAACGGGAGTAAGTCCTGGATAGCCCGTGTGGTTGGCGGAAGGGCATTCCACAGTGTCGGCGCTATGACCGAGAAGGCCCTTCGGCGAGTGGCAGTTCTTTTAGCCACCTTAGCGGAGGGGACAGCTAGAAGATTAGAATCCTCCGAACGAAGTGATCTAGAAGGGTAATATGGGGTGAGACGGTCCCTCAGATACGCTGGCCCCAGGCCGTGTAAGGCCTTAAAGGTGAGAACCAACACTTTGAAGGTAATCCGTTGCTCGATAGGCAGCCAGTGCAGATCCTGCAAAATGGGTGTTATATGGCATCCTGCTGGGGAGCCAGTCAGGAGCCGGGCGGCAGTGTTCTGCACCAGCCTGAGCTTCCGGGTTACCGACAGAGGAAGGCCAACTATTGCGGCCTGCGCAAAGCTTGGCCTGTTTATATTGAATTTGTATGCATAATGTATGTGCTCGTGTTTAATTACAGGCCTCATGTTTGTTATATAGGTCTATTCACTGTTTGGGGGCTGAGGTTAGTGTTTTTATTATGGGTGGGAGGGATTCCTCTCTTTAGACTTTCCCGCCTAAATTTACCTCAGATCTTTCCCATTTAATTAGAACTTAGTTTTTTCCCTCCAAAAGTCACCTCAGAGTCCCAGCCAATCAGGGTCTCAGGTTTTCCCGCCCATTCTGAAGTCTATAAAAGGGGGATACCTTTCTGAGTTTACCTCAGTGGCTACCTGGGACGTGTGACTGAGCCACGGAGTTGCTAGCTCCGGCCTGTCACCTCCTTTTAGTGAAAAATACCGCCTTCAACCAGCCCTGGACTTAACAGAGGAAGGACGTTCGACCTTCGATTTAAAGAAGTTCAGCGGCTGGGGTCTGTCCACCACCCGTGGCGGCGGACCAGAGAGAGGAAGGAGAGGCGTTGATCATTTACCCCATACAGACCAAGAAGAAAGAACCAAAGTAAGAAGCTCAAGATTCTACGAGCCTGTCATCAGTTGTAAAAGTTTTGGAGCCAGACACTTCCATCTTTGTGTCTCGTGTTAATAAACTTTGTTACTTTGTACCAGAAGCTTGGTTCTGTCAAGTCTTTGGGGCCCTCTCCCTCACAGGAAGGCAAGCCGCATCCCCTGGGCATAGGGTGCTTAGAGCTGTTAACGTAGTCACTCCTTGCCAAGCCCAGGCGGACCGCCATACCAACGTAAAGAGCGTTACAGTAATCTAGCCTCGAGATGACCGTGGCTTGGATCACCGTGGCCAGGTCAGACCGGGACAGGTAGGGGGCCAGCCTCCTTGCCTGACGAAGATGGAAGAAGGCAATCTTGCTGACCGCAGCAGAGACCTGGGTCTCCATGGTCAGCTGGGAGTCCAGGTGGCCTCCCAGGCTCTTCACGGAAGACGTGGGGCATAACGCCTCACCGCCCAGGGTCGGAAGCTGGACATCCCCCCCGCCCGGGCGGCCTAGCCACAAGATCTCCGTCTTCGCCGGATTCACCTCAACCTACTGGCTCGCAGCCATCCAGTAACGGCTTCGAGGCAGCGATGGAAATTATCGGGGACGGGGCCAGACCTGTCCTCCACCCTCAGGATATAAAGAATATCATGTGAGATCTTGATATAACTTAAATATATAGGATTATTCATATGTGTTGTCGAAGACTTCTATGGCAGGAATCACTGGGTTGCTGTAAATTTTTATTTATTTATTGTTTATTTATTTATTTATTGTTTCAATTTATATACTGCCCTTTCCAAATTGGCTCAGGGTGGTTTACAAAATGCACAAGGTAACACAGCACTAAGACGATAAGAACATTCAAAAGCGTAAAAACAATGTTTTTGTCAGCATACAGATTGACATGGTTTAAAGATTAAATTCCTGCCGGAAGAGAGCGGTCTTACACGCCTTCCGGAAGGCTGGTAGCTCGTTTATCGCCCAAACTTCCGCCGGCAAGGCATTCCACAGGCTCGGTGCGACGATGGAAAAGGCTCTCTGCCTGGTTGATGACAAGTGAAAGGACCTAATGGAAGGCACGTGTAACAGGGTTTGGTCCTCCGACCGAAGGGATCTCTGGGGAGCATATGGGAGTAGACGGTCCCTCAAGTACACTGGGCCCTTAAAGGTCAAGACCAACACTTTGAAGGTGATCGATTGGCAACCAGTGCAGTTGCTGCAGAGTTGGAGTGATATGGCTCCTGGCCGGTACTCCCGCCAGGAGTCTAGCTGCTGCATTCTGCACCAGTTTGAACTTCCAGATAACTGCCAAAGGTAGACACATGTAGAGGGTGTTACCTTAGTCTAGCCTCGAGATGACCGTTGCCTGGATCACCGTAGCTAGATCACTAGCTACGTACGGTATGGCGCCAGCCTGTCGCAGGTGGAAAAAGACAGATCTGCTGACAGTGGAGACCTGGGCTTCCATTGTCAGCAATGGGTCCAATTGGACCCCCAGACTCTTTACTAAGGGCGACGGGCGTAATGCCTCGCCATCCAGAGTAGGCAACCGGAGCTCACACCCCCCCCCCCCCGGCGGGCAACCCAGCCATAGGATCTTTGTTTTCGATGGGTTCACTCTCATAGCCAACCAGTCATGGCTTCAAGGCACAGCTGGAAATGATCGGGTACTGAGTCCGGCCGGCCGTCCATCCTCAGCACCAGCTGGGTGTCATCAGCGTACTGATGACACTCCAGCCCAAAACTCCGCACCAGTTTGGCAAGTGGTCACATATAGATGTTAAATCCCAGGAATGGAGTGCGCGGGCCTGGTGTGGGATCTTAGTGAGAGTGTGGCCTTCCTGTTGGTGTACCGTGCACCCAACGCACCGACAGGGAGTCTACCTAAGCTGCTGGAGGTGGTCGCGGAGTGGGCATTGAGGTTCCCTAAGCTCATTGTCTTGGGGGACTTCAATGTCCACGCCGATACCACCTCCCCCTCTGTAGCAGCTATGGACCTGGTGTCCACCATGCAGGCACTAGGACTCTCACTCTGTAAGACCGGTCCTACGCACCAGGCCGGGCACACCTTGGATTTGATCTTCGCTGCCGGAATTAGCGTGACCCCAACCACCCTTATGGAGGTTCCATGGTCGGATCACAGTGTCCTGGAAGTCCGTCTGGAAATGGCTCCCCCTCCCGGTAAGGGTGCCGAACCTATTTGGGTTCGCCCGAAGAGACTTATGGAACCCATTAGGTTCCTGAATGCTCTTAGGGATTGGGAACTCCCCAGCAACTCAGTCGATGGGCAAGTGGAATGCTGGAACACCAATCTTTCTGCCGCCCTGACGAGATCGCCCAGGCGCTCTCTCCTCCCCGTAGTGTCGCTCGCCTTGGTTCACTGAGGAGCTCCGGGCGATGAAGCAGAGGAAGAGACAGCTACAGGACGTGTGGCGGAGTCTCCGTGACGGAGCATCGAAATCAGCTTATAAACAGTTTAAAGAGATTTATGAGAAAGCTATCAAGAAAGCCAAAAAAGTCTATTACTCTTCCTTGATAGAGTCAGCTAGTTCACGCCCAGCTCAACTTTTCAAGCTAATTCGGTCCCTGACAACAATCCCAACTGTCCCAAATGTTAGGGGTTTGGTTCCAACAGCTGAGGCTTTCCAGAACCACTTTGCCGACAAGATTTCGACTCTCCGCCGGGACATTCCAGCCACCCTTGTTACAGTTAGCGAACTCGAGACTCCGCCGCCACTCAACGGGCCCACCTTCACCCGTTTCCAACTGCTGGACGTAGCAGCTGTCGATAAGTTACTCGCTGCAGCTAGACCAACCACCTGCTCCTTCGACCCGTGCCCCTCCTGGCTAATTAGAGCTTGCCGGGAGGGGCTCACGAGGCCCCTGGGAAAGATCATAAATAGCTCCCTTGAGCAAGGAGTCTTCCCAGGGAGATTGAAAGAGGCTATGGTAAGACCGCTGCTGAAGAAGCCGAATTTAGATCTTTCGGCTCCCTCCAATTACCGGCCTGTTTCCAACTTGCCTTTTTAAGGCAAGGTAATTGAGAGGGCAGCAGCGGATCAGCTGCAGCAGTTCTTAGAAGACACAGCTGGACTTGATCCCTTCCAGTCCGGCTTCCGTATTGGGCATGGGACGGAGACCGTGCTTGTCGCCATTACAGACCAACTTCGCCGCCAGCTGGACCAGGGTACCGTAGACCATGCATTGCTGACCCACCGTTTAGCCAGTTCCGGGGTTGGGGGGACCGCCCTTAAGTGGGTGGCCTCCTTCCTCCGGGACCGAGGACAACGCGTGGAGGGGGGGTGGGGAGGTCTCTGGGAGACTTCCACTTGATTGTGGAGTCCCCCAGGGGGCCATCCTCTCCCCCTTATTATTCAACGTTTATATGCGCCCCCTGGCCCAGCTGGCCCGTGACTTTGGTCTGGAGTGTTATCAGTACGCGGATGACACCCAGCTTCTGCTGAGAATGGACGGCAGGCCGGACACCGTACCCGATTGTTTCCATCTATGCCTTGAAGCCGTGACTGGATGGCTACGTGCTAGCCGGCTGAAGGTGAATCCGTCGAAGACGGAGATCTTGTGGCCTGGTCGGCCTGGACTGGATGAGTGCCAGTTGCCTACCCTGGATGGCGAGCGATTAAGCCCGTCACCCGTTGTTAAGAGCCTAGGTGTCCAACTGGACCTCCTGCTGACCATGGAGACTCAGGTCTCTATGGCCAGCAGGTCGGCATTTTTCCACCTACGACAGGCTAGGTGACTGGCGCCCTACCTTTCCAGGGGCGACCTGGCCACGGTGATCCAAGCGACGGTCATCTCGAGGCTGGACTACTGTAACGCCCTCTACGTTGGTCTTCCCTTGTCGACAATCCGGAAACTCAAGCTTGTGCAAAATGCCGCTGCTCGCTTGCTGGCGGGAGCGCCAGTGAGGGAGCACATTACGCCCATCCTTCGGCAATTGCACTGGCTTCCCATCGAGTACCAGATTGCCTTCAAGGTGCTGGTTTTAACCTTTAAGGCCTTGTACGGTCTAGGGTCTGCGTACCTGAGGGACCGCCTTGCCCCGTATATTCCCCCGAGATCACTACGTTCGGAGGAACTGAATTTGCTCCTGGTGCCATCAATCTGCTCCTGCCACCTATCGACCACTAGGCAAAGAGCTTTCTCTGTGGCAGCCCCGGTGTTGTGGAACTCCCTCCCTGACGACACCCGGGCCATCCCAGAGCTCATCCCGTTCCGCAGGGCCTGCAAGACCGCCCTTTTCAGATTAGCTTTCACCTAGGCAATCCAGTCTGGGGCAATCCTCTTATACAAGTGATACCTTTGGTCCAAGGAAATGCTACTGTGTTTTATCTTGTGCCTCGGGATGTGACGCGTGATTATATGTTTTCTGATTTTATGTTCTCTGTTTTATTGTACGGCCACATAGTTGATACATGTCGGCCTGTTTTTATATGTTGTGATCCGCCCCGAGCCTGCAGGGAGGAGCGGAATATAAGACTGAACAATAAATAAATAAAATAAATAAATAAATAATAAAGAGGAGAGAATAGCTCCCTGAGGGACCCCACAGTTTAGCGGGAGCCTCTCGGAAACGATACCTCCCCTCTCCACTCGCTGTCCCCGACCCAGGAGGAAGGAGGACACCCATTTCAGAGCAGTCCCCCTCACCCCCGTCTCAGCTAAGCGATGGGTTAACAATGAGTGGTCTACTGTGCCAAACGCTGCCGTGAGGTCCATGGGCTGTATGGCCATGTTCCAGAAACATTCTCTCCTGTTTCGCCACATCTATGGCAGGCATCCTCAGAGGTTGAGAGGTCTGTTGGAAACTAGGAAAGTGAGGTTCATCCAGTTCCACCCAGAGGAAAAGTGTTCTTATGATACATCAAGAGAACCAATGACCACATAAGGAAGCTGATGTTTTTGTGGAGTTTTTGTTTTTGTTGAATTTGGTCTGATGGAGCTCCAATGCAATTTGTTTTATTATGTTATGTTTAGTGTGTTTTATCATGGTTGTTGTATTTTATGATGCTCCTCTTTTAACGTGTTTTGTTTTATGGGTTGTTTTTTTTTTTTTTTTGCTTTTACGTCTTGTGGACATTTTGTCCCATATGCAAACCACCCAGCATCCCTTTGGGGAGATGGTGGCAGGATATAAGAATAAAGTTGCTATTATTATTATTATTATTATTTGTTTGCTTGGCTTTTCTTTGCGAATGAAGTTTCAGGAAGGACTCATCCCACGCTTTCTACAAGCGCGTTGATGACTAAAAAGGCCAAACTGAGATAGGCAAGTCCGGTTGTTATTATTATTATTATTAGTGTTAGGAGCGACTTGAGAAACTGCAAGTCACTTCTGGTGTGAGAGAATTGGCCATCTGCAAGGACGTTGCCCAGGGGACACCATCCTGTGAGAGGCTTATCTCATGTCCCCATATGAGAAAATGGAGCTGACAGACAGGGGATCAACCTGCTCTCCCCGGATTCGATCCGCTGGCCTATCAGTCAGCAGTCCTGCCAGCACAAGAGTTTAACCCATTGTGCCACCGGGAGCTCATTATTATTATTATTATTATTATTATTATTTCTGTCAGCCACTGGATTATATATTACATCAGAAAATACATTACTGGTTGCTAAAAAAAACATTAAAAATTATAATATCTAAACTCTTACATTAATTCCAAGTTGCTGGAGAGCCATGAGGATGACATCATTTGCTGAATCCATGTTGGTTACGGTTAGGGTTTTGGACTATTTGTGGAGAAAAGAAGCGAAAGAACCCATCATTATTGGAATTACAACATCACAAATAGAAATGCTGCATGGAATTTGGAATTACAAGGTCAAACATTTCAGAAACATTTTGGATGTAATCTAATCCAGTGTTTCCCAACCTTTTTTGAGCCGCGGCACACTTTTAACATTAAAAAAATCCGGGGGCACACCACCAACCAAAATGACACAAAATGACACTCTAACACAGTAAAGAACGGCTGGATGATGGTGGCCTGCTGGGAGCAGCTGCTGGGAGTGCCGAAGCCGGGGGAGGGGCAGGAGCCAGGGCATGCCATGCCCCGTCCCTTCCCTCGACTTCAGCTCTCCCACAGCTTCTCCAGCCTTGAGGGGGCAGTGCCAATCCAGCGGTGGCAGAGCCAGCACAATGCTGGTTTGGCACTGTCCCCTCAAGGCTGGAGAAGCTATGGGAGAGCTGAAGCTGGGGGGAGGGGGCGGAGCCAGGCCGTGCTATGCCCCTCTCCCCGGCTTCAGCTCTCCCACAGCCTCTCCAGGCTTGAGGGGGCAGTGCCAAGCCAGCGGTGGCAGAGCCAGCACAATGCTGGCTTGGCACTGTCCCCTCAAGGCTGGAGAAGCTGTGGGAGAGCTGAAGCTGGGGGAGGGGGCGGAGCCAGGCCGTGCCATGCCCCCCCCCCAGCTTCAGCTCTCCCACAGCTTCTCCAGCCTTGAGGGGCAGTGCCAAGCCTGCGGTGGCAGAGCCAGCACAATGCTGGCTTGGCACTGTCCCCTCAAGGCTGGAGAAGCTGTGGGAGAGCTGAAGTTGGGGGAGGGGGCGGAGCCAGGCCGTGCTATGCCCCTCTCTCCGGCTTCAGCTCTCCCACAGCCTCTCCAGCCTTGAGGGGGCAGTGCCAAGCCAGCGGTGGCAGAGCCAGCACAATGCTGGCTTGGCACTGTCCCCTCAAGGCTGGAGAAGCTGCGGGAGAGCTGAAGCTGGGGGGAGGGGGCGGAGCCAGGCCGTGCCATGCCCCTCTCCCCGGCTTCAGCTCTCCCACAGCCTCTCCAGGCTTGAGGGGGCAGTGCGAGCGAGGGGCTCTCCGCCATGACTCCCGCCCCTCGCTCGCTGAAGCCGCGTGGAGGAGGAGCATGAGCGGTGGACGGGCTTCAGTGGGCAGGGCTCCTCCTCCACGCGGCTTCAGCAAGCGAGTCATGGCGGATTGGAGGCTGGCTGGGGAAACGGCCGAAGGGGGCGGCGCCCCGGCCCCTTCTTCTTTTTCTTCACCGCTGCCCGGCCCTTCCTCCCCCAAGCATCAGGAGTTCAGCAGGAGGAGGGGGGAAGGAAAGGGGGCAGAGAGCTTTTCTTGCAGCACCGCAGGAGGTCCGTCACGGCACACTACTCTGCCGCGTCACAGCGGTTGGGAAACACTGATCTAATCTGTGCCTGATTTTTACCTGATATCACATTATGGACTACAGTCACATGGGAAATAGATCCACTTCTGATCCAGTTTTGTGGTAAGCTTCCACATGACACTGCAAATTTATTATTGTGAGATCCTACCAGGGCTTGGAATATCATTTTAAAAAGCTAATAATTAGCATTCACATTGATTTTGAAAAACAACAGCAAAAGAAAAATTGCTCCAAAATGACCCCTACTCTAAAAACGTATTTCTTGGGGAATATCAAGTAAATTCGGTCCTGTTGAGAAACATCCCAGAAACAATTACAAGTTCATATATTACTTTATGAAAGAAATGCAAAACATAGTGATATTACTCTGGAATTATCAGTTTGCAAAAAAATATTGTACTCTTTACACTTACTAAGAGAACAACGTTGACAGCATAAGCTTTTGTACACTAAGTCTACTTCCTCAAAATTAAAACTTCTTGTGTTTTGCTCCCAATTATCACATTGTCCAATCAGAACCCCCGGTGGCACAATGGGTTAAGCCAGTGGTTCTCAAACTTTTTTGGCCTATCGCCCCTTTTCCAGAAAAAATATTACTCAGAGACCCCCTAGAAATTTTTTTAATTTTTTAAAAAATAGCAATTAAACAGAAATATATATGTTTTAGTGCAGTGGTTCTCAACCTTTCTAATGCCATGATGGTAAATAAGGTTCCTCATGTTGTGGTGATCCCCAACCATATTTTAGTTGCTACTTCATAAATAATTTTGCTACTCTTACGAATTCTAATGCAAATATCTAATATGCAGGAACGTCTCACCTGGCGCCGCGCCATTTTGAGGAAACGAAGGGGGCGGGGCCAAAGAAAAGGGCCTCGCGACCCCTCCTAAATGGCCAATCAACCCCTCTTGGGATCACGACCCCCAGTGATTTCAGCCATGCTTTCACCGCCCCCTTACAGTGATTCATCGCCCCCCCCCAAATGCACCTGTGGCCATCACCAGCCCCCTGGATTGCTCCAGGGGGTGGTAGCGCCCTCTTTAGGAATGACGGGGTTAGCGGTTTGAGTCCGGAGAGCAGGGCCGTAGCCAGGATTTTGATTCGGGGGGGGGGGGGGTGAGTTTGGTTCGGGGGCTGAGACTGGGTGGAAGAGGGTCTACCCTAGCAAACCTTTTGTATTGTTATCCCAATAACCCCATTTATGTGGGATATAATGAGCATGGTGATCAGATCATGATATAAGTGCACATAACAGTTTAAATAATGTACCAGTAAGGCCTTCTCGCGGATCACCCTGAGAATTTTCGGGGGGCTGAAGCCCCCTTAGCCCTCCCCTGGCTACATGCCTACCGGAGAGAGTAGGTTGAGCTCCCTCTGTCAGCTCCAGCTCCCCATGTGGGGCCATGAGAGAAGCCTCCCACAAGGACGATAAAACATCAAACATTTGGGCGTCCCCTGGGCAATGTCCTTGCAGACGGCCAATACTTTCACACCTGAAGCGACTTGCAGTTTCTCAAGTTGCTCCTGACACGAAACCCCCCCCCCCAAACCAAAACAAAAACCAATCAGAACTGTTTGAAAAACGGATCATACAGCTTCCAGGTAACAGAACTCTGATGCCAATGTGTTCGCTACAAATACTTCAAACATACTTCTGTCTGAGCCACTGGAAATTGCGCATTGCCAAGGAAAGTGAACCAAATGAGTACAAGTGCAGTCTATTTCCGCCTGAGGTCATAGCGGAATGATCATAACATAAACAAAACATAAAAAATTAACATTCCCCCAAAGTAGTGGCATCTGGCACCCAGTAGTAGGTCAGCACATTTGCATAAGGCTTGCCTTCGGCTAGAATATAATAAAATCCTTCGTTCCGCATATGCCTCCTCCTCCTCCTCTGCTAACCCTAACTCTGGCATGAAATGAAATAATTCCCCGAGAGCCTCAGCTGCCAAAGCAGAAAAAGGAGGAAAGCTTCATAGAAAGCATTTAGGTTTTGAGGAACCTTCTACTGGACTCTGTACTACCTGGCTCTGCAAAAGGCATGCTCAGGACTCTGGGAAGGAAGAGAAGACGGAAGGAAGGAAGGGGGAAAGAAAGAAAGACAGAGGAAATAAAGGAGGGAGGGGGAAAGGAAGAAAGAAAAGAAGAATGAACCATGGAAAAGGAAGGAAAGAAAAGCAGGAGAAAGACAAGGAGGGGAAAAGAATAAAGGAAATGGGGAGGAGGGAAAGGAAAGGGTGGGGGAAAGAAAGGAAAGGGAGTGAGGAAAAAGTAAAATAACGAAGGGAAAAAAAGAAAAGAAAGAAGGGGGAGAGAGAGGGAAGTGAAAAGAAAGGCAGGAGAAGGAAAGGAAGACTTGGGGAAAAAGAGTAGAAGATGAAGGAAAGAAGAGGGAAGGAGGGAGAATGGAGGAAAGAAGGAAGGGGAGAGAGGGAGGGGAAATGAAGGAGAGAAGGAAAGGGTGAAGGGGAGAAAGGAAGGAAGAGGAAGGATCCAGCATCCAAAGAAATACTGTTTTCCGAGTCCAATGAGGCCCCTTCCACACCGCTGAATAAAATCCCACATTTTCTGCTTTGAACTGGAATATATTGCAGTGTGGACTCAGATAGCCCCGTTCAAAGCAGATATTGTGGGGTTTTCTGCCTTGATATTCTGGGTTATATGGCTGTGTGGAAGGACCCATGGTTATCAATCCAGATGGTGGAAGTCAAACACTCAATTTGTATAGATTTTAGTGGTACACTAGGGGCCATTCCCTAGTCATATAACCCAGAACAGGGGTGCTCATTATGTCGATCGCGAGCTACTAGTCAATCTTTGGCCCTCCTCCAGGTGATCTTCGGGCCTCGCGAGCCAGATGGGGCGCTCCTGCCATGCACGCCCACGCCCCGTGCGCGCCTGCACTCCCGCGGTGCTTTTTCCGCCCGCGGGGCATTGCAGGAACGAGAAAGCGCGAGGTGGAGCCTTCGAAGTCTCCACCTAGCGATCCCTCGCTCTCTGTAATGCCCTGCATGCTGAAAAAGTGTGAGCACCCCTGACCCAGAATATCAAGGCAGAAAATCCCACAATATGTGCTTTGAACTGGGTTATCTGAGTCCACAAAGCCATATATTCCAGTTCAAAGCAGGCAATGTGGTATTTTACTTAGCTGTGTGGAAGGGCCTACGACTGACCGCTGTTGGCAGCAGAATAGTAGCATTATTTCTCAAAATTAATGTAGAAAGTAGTTTGGAGACTCGTTATTCTCTCTTGTTGTTGTTGTTCATTCATCTAGTCCAGGGGTGCTCACACTTTTTCAGCATGGGAGCTACTGATTAAAAAACCAAGTCCCAAAGATCACCTGCCCAGAAATGTAAAACGTATAACTATTTTCTTATTTATTTATTTATATTTATTATTCATTTTTATGTGCCGCCCCTTCCAGCAGGCTCGGGGCAGTTTACATAAAATGAAGTTATAAAACATCAACATTTCAATTTAATAACAACAATATAAAACAGAGCATAAAAATACATCCAACCACCCCATTTCTCCCACACTGCCATATTACCACACATATTATCAGCCAGAAAGTAAGAAGAGAGGTTTTTGAACTGCAAGGCCATTTAATACTCAGCAAGGTAAACAAAGGGGCATGCAAAAATACTTCCAACCACCCCATTTCTCCCACACTGCCATATTACCACACATATTATCAGCCAGAAAGTAAGAAGAGAGGCTTTTGAACTGCAAGGCCATTTAATACTCAGCAAGGTAAACAAAGGGACATGCAAAAATACATCCAACCACCCCATTTCTCCCACACTGCCATATTACCACACATATTATCAGCCAGAAAGTAAGAAGAGGGGCTTTTGAACTGCAAGGCCATTTAATACTCAGCAAGGTAAACAAAGGGGCATGCAAAAATACATCCAACCACCCCATTTCTCCCACACTGCCATATTACCACACATATTATCAGCCAGAAAGTAAGAAGAGGGGCTTTTGAACTGCAAGGCCATTTAATACTCAGCAAGGTAAACAAAGGGGCATGCAAAAATTTCCAACCACCCCATTTCTCCCACACTGCCATATTACCACACATATTATCAGCCAGAAAGTAAGAAGAGAGGCTTTTGAACTGCAAGGCCATTTAATACTCAGCAAGGTAAACAAAGGGGCATGCAAACATACATCCAACCACCCCATTTCTCCCACACTGCCATATTACCACACATATTATCAGCCAGAAAGTAAGAAGAGAGGCTTTTGAACTGCAAGGCCATTTAATACTCAGCAAGGTAAACAAAGGGGCATGCAAACATACATCCAACCACCCTATTTCTCCCACATTTCCATATTCCCCAACATATATTTCTCAAGGAACAAAGCAAGCAGAGAGGCTTTGGAGCTAAAAGGCCATTTTTAAAAATAAAAAGGAAACAAAGAGACATGCTACAGTACAATCAAGCACCCACCCCAAAGTAAAAAGACCAACATTTGAGATGCGGTAAGGAAATGACCCCAAAGCATCCTTCTTCTTCTCCCTCTGTTGTTGCTCCTATTTCCACGCCGCCAGCATGCGTGCCGCTCCAAGAGCTCACGAGAAGTCCGAGAGGCAGAATGGCCGCTTCTGCGCATGCGCAGGGCCAGCCATGCATCGCGTCATCCAGGCCCGCCCCTTTGGTCTCCTACGACTCTGAGTGGCTGGAGAAGGACGGAGGGAGGAGGAGGAATCCAAAAGAGGGGCCCAATCTGCCTCTTGGGCTCTGGAGCTTTTGGAGGCGGTGCGCGAGCAAGGAGCGGGGAGGAGCAACGACGGAGGACTTCTTTGCAGCGTGCAGGGGCGTGTGAAGAGGACCAACAGCAAAAAAACCTGGTCAGGGGCCTGAAGATCACCCTGGTGATCGCGATCACCGTTCTGAGCACCCCTGATCTAGTCGCTTCCAACTCTTCGTGACCTCATGGACCATCCCACGCCAGAGCGCCCCGTCGGCCGCCACCTCCCCCAGCTCACTTGTAAGGCTGCTTAAATGGTTTTTGAAACCTATGCAGAATTATTCAGAATTATAATAGGGGATTGTCTCTTGTTTGAATGTTTACAGATCCTTATGTGATGGTTTATACGGTCTACTTAATTTTCAAAGCAGGGGAAAAAAGGCGACAACAAAATATTCAATAAATATTGCCCCATCATGCAATACTTGAGTAACTTTTCACAGCAGTTTGCCAAGGAACAAGAAGGGCTGTTCCACTTAATATACACCTCAAAGGTTGGCTTATGAACACTTACAAATGTGCAGTTTCCAACATCCTTTGCAATAATCTTCAAGGGGATGCTCTTGGGGTAGTCTTTCGCTTTCTCTTCCTTTATTCGACTACGGAAGCAAGCAGAATGGAATATTTTTAAAAGCATATTCGCAAAACAGAATATTATTTATTTATTTACTTTATTTATATTCCGCTCTTCTCACCCTGAAGGGGACTCAGAGCGGATTACAGGTACACATACTTAGCAGACAATCCCTGCCGTTTTCACATACAACATATAGACGAACAGAGGCAAACTCTGGCCACCAGGGAACGCTGACACACTCCTAATCTCTCAGCGTTCCCAGCGTCCCTTGTTGTTCCTTCCGCGTTCCTCAGCGTTCCTGGAGTTCTTTATGGCCTCATAATTCAGTCAAAATTTGCCTCCCCACTTAATGTGGTACCTTTATCTCCTACTTGACAGATGCAACTGTCTTTCGGGCTGCAAAGGTCAACAGCAGGCTACACTTAAAGGTCGAGCACCCACCTCGACCCGGGCCGGGCAGGCCTCGAACTCATGACCTACTGGTCAGAGAGATCTTATGCAGCTGACACTTAGCCAGCTGCAACACAGAATAGGGTTGCCAACTGTCCCGTATTGTAAGGGACGTCCCATTTTTCGGCCCCATATTTCATGTCTCTTATTTTCAGCTCCTGTCCTGTATTGGTGGGACAGGAGGGAGCAGGAGGCGAGGCTGGGCCAGTACATACATATACATACTTCCTTCTTCCTCTTCCCCCTTTTGGCTCCTCCCGCTTCCTCTCGCCTCCCCGCGCGAGGCCGGGAATTGTAGTCCAAGGCTGTCTCCTCTTGATTGAGAGGCGAGCGCGGCCCTTTTGGACGGGACTCCATTTCCCAAGAGCCCTTACTCCTGGGGGGAGGAGAAGGAGGAAAAGGAAGAGGGAGAAGGGGGCCTGCTGGTATTCATGGCGCCACCGGTGAGCAGCCTGAGGGAGCTGCAGGCGCGGCTCAGGGAGATGCGGGCCCGCATGGAGCTGGTGATCATGGGGACCAAAAGCCAGATCTGCTGCGCCCTCGCCCACTTCTTCTGTGGGGCCGCCTTCACCGTCGACCGCTGGGAGAGGAATTTATTTATTTATTTACTTCATTTCTATTCCGCCCTTCTCACCCCGTAGGCGACTCAGGGCGGATTACAATGTACACATTACATTTAGACACACAAACATCCAAGACAGACAGAGGCAATTTAACATCTGGCCACCAGGGGGAGCTGTCACGCTCCTTCATTCCACAGCGTGTTTTCTGGAGATCTTTTTTATGGCCTTGTAAATCAGTTAAATTAAGCCTCCCCACTAAGTGGTACCTTAATTTCCTACTAGACAGATGCTACTTTCTTTTGGGTTGCAAAGGTCAACAACAGGCTACACAATAGGTCAAGAGCCCACCTCGACCCGGGCAGGCCTCAAACTCATGACCTTCTGGTCAGTAGAGATCTTATGCAGCTGACACCCAGCCAGCTGCGCCACATTCCCGGTGCCATTCCTTCCCGGAATGAAGGAAGCCCCCTACCAGGCACGCAAATCACAGCCACACCAGGGCTGAGGGGCTGGTGGGGGTCTCTGGGGGGCTTTTGAGCCAGACGGGCATCTGTCAGGAAGGCTTGGGTTGTGCTTCCTTGCATATTGGCCCAAGTAGATGATATTGCCCTGAATGCATGCGAAAGGAGGCTTCTGTTAGACCCCAGTCTAGAGCTCAGTCAAGAGTGTGGATGCCGCAGCTGAAAAAGCCAAGGCTGCATCAAAAGGATTCTAGTTAGGGTTGCCTAACGTTTGATTTTCAAGTTTTTACGAACTGTCCCTTATTTTTGTGAAAAATCCCATATTTTTAGGTAACTGTCCCTTATTTCTTATATCAAAAAGTGGCAACCCTAAAACAGAATATAATGGAAAATATATTCTGCTGATTTGCCACATGCAAGAAAGATAAATAAATAGTAAAGGAACGCAGTACAAGTAGCAAATATGGAATATGTGTAATTGACATCTGGAATGGCCCGGTCTACGAGTTTGGATCATGTGATTTTATGTTTTTATTAGGCGTTTTTCATTTTTGCACTTCACGTTTAAATGTCTTATTATCTTATTATCTGCCAGTCTCTCTAAATCTAAGTTACAGAAATTAGTAATTTCAATTTTTTTTTCAAAATTTGAAATTTCCTCCACTTTGACTAGTCACACTACAAGACTCAGACAAAGCTTTATTATTGTCTGCCATTGATGATATCTCAGAACAGACGTACCTTTGAAGGGAAGTCAACCACTTCTCTTTCTGCTCCACGGAACTGAAATAATAATTAAAAAAACATTTTAAATTACATATTATTAGAACAATACAACACTAGTATGTAAGGAATCTTTGGGCAATGTTTCACCTGGATAGAGACAAGCAAAATAGTTATCAAACACAGAAATCTACAGACAATCTTGAGAAAACTGGCATAACCACTTCATGGGGTGCTTTAGAAACCACATGGTTATTTTCCAGGGACCTTGCTGATCTTGAAGCTTTTTACTCTATAAAGTTAAAACTTGTGCGCCAGCTGCGCCCGTACCTTGAGAGGTCTGACTTGGCCACAGTGATCCATGCTCTGGTTACATTCCGTATAGATTACTGCAATGCTCTCTACGTGGGGTTGCCTTTGAAGACTGTTCGGAAGCTGCAACTAGTCCAACGGACAGCAGCCAGGTTGATAACAGGAGCGCCATTCAGAGAGCGTACAACTCCTCTGTTGTGCCAGCTCCACTGGCTGTCAGTTTGCTACCGGGCACAATTCAAAGTGCTGGCTTTAGCCTTTAAAGCCCTAAACGGTTCGGGTCCTACTTACCTGTCCGAACGCATCTCTCCCTATGAACCATCGAGATGTTTAAGATCATCTGGAGAGGCCCTGCTCTCGGTCCCCCCTTCTTCGCAAGCGCGACTGGCGGGGACGAGAGACAGGGCCTTTTCAGTGGTGGCTCCTCGGCTTTGGAACACCCTCCCTAAAGACATCAGATCGGCCCCCTCCCTCCTGACGTTTCGCAAGAAAGTCAAGACCTGGTTATTTGAGCAGGCATTTGTTGATGAAATATAAGGCTTAATTGGATATAAGGAATGACGACGATGTGATGGAAACTGATTTCAACATGACGCTGAGGCTGCAATTGTATGTTTTTAATTGTTAAATTGTTATTATATGGTTTTTTCTGGGGGGGGGGGGTTGACTTGTTGCTGTGTTGTATTGAGGGCAGAGACTGCCTGTGTAAACCGTCCCGAGTCGCCTTCGGGCTGAGAGGGGCGGTATAGAAACGTGACAAATAAATAAATAAATAAAGCAGGCATGGGCAAACTTGGGCCCTCCAGGTGTTTTGGACTTCTACTCCCACAATTCCTAACAGTTGGCATGCTGTTAGGAATTGTGGGAGTTGAAGTCCAAAACACCTGGAGGGCCCAAGTTTGCCCAGGCCTGCTATAGAGGGAAGGTAAACTACATTATTCTGCTCCATCATTATATTTATTATTATCACTTATTTATATACAGTATATATATTTTTACCTCTGGGATAACCTTGTATCATCTCTTTGATTCTGGCTGTCACTCATCCACAGTCTCTGGCATTACTTCACGAACAAAGATTCTTAGGAAGGACTCTTCCCACGCTTTCTACAAGTGCGTTGTTGACTTAAAAGGGCAATCCAAGATCGGCAAGTCCGGTTGCAGAAAGCACAGCAGAAAGTCTCCTTGGGTGATGTTGATTCCAAGTTGCAGTTCTTTCTGCATTGTCATTTCTTTTCGAGACCCGTTCGGCGTGTCTTCTCGAGAGAGGCCGCAGCATTGTGGATAGTGCGCCTCCATGCCTCCGGATGTGAGGCCAGAGTGGACCATTGTTGGTGATCAATCTGGCCGAGCCTGAGATGTTGTTTCAGGGAGTCCTTATATCTCTTTTTGGGGGTGCCTCTCTTGCGCTGATCTGTGGCGAGTTCACCGTAGAGTAGTATCTTTGGGAAGCAGTGGTCCTCCATCCTAGAGACGTGCCATGCCCAGTGCAGCTGTGTTCTCAATAGCATGGCCTCAATGCTGGTGATCCCTGCTTGCTCAAGGACAGCAACATTCGTCACATAGTCAGTCCAGTGTATATTTAGGATTGTGCGATGACAGCGCTGATGAAGCGTTGGAGGAGTCATAGGTGATGGCGATAGGTGTCCCATGTTTCAGACCCATAGAGGAGAATAGACAGTACGATAGGTCTGTACACACTGATTTTGGTGCTTTGCCTCAGGTGCATGTTGCTCCAGACTCTTTTGTGAATCCTGTCCGAATGCACTATATGCCTTTGCTAATCTGTGATCTATCTCTTTATCAATCTTGGTGTCTGAAGAGATGAAGCTTCCCAGGTAGGTGAACTGTTGAACGGAATTAAGCACAGATTTGTCTATTATGACGTGAGGATGATGGTGTTCTTCCTGTGGCGCGGGCTGGTAGAGAACTTCCGTTTTCTTCATGCTTGACGGACTTAAGCACAGATTTGTCTATGCTGAAGTGGGGGTGATGGTGTTCTTCCTATGGTGTGGGCTGGTAGAGGACTTCCGTTTTCTTCAGACACGTAAACACAGATTTGTCTATGCTGAAGTGGGGGTGATGGTGTTCTTCCTGTGGTGCGGGCTGGTAGAGGACTTCCGTTTTCTTCAGGCTGAACGGACTTAAGCACAGGTTTGTCTATGCTGACGTGGGGGTGATGGTGTTCTTCCTGTGGTGTGGGCTGGTAGAGGACTTCCGTTTTCTTCAGACTGAATGGACGTAAACACAGATTTGTCTATGCTGAAGTGGGGGTGATGGTGTTCTTCCTGTGGTGTGGGCTGGTAGAGGACTTCCGTTTTCTTCAGACTGAACGGACGTAAGCACAGATTTGTCTATGCTGACGTGGGGGTGATGGTGTTCTTCCTGTGGTGTGGGCTGGTAGAGGATTTCTGTTTTCTTCAGACTGAACGGACGTAAGCACAGATTTGTCTATGCTGAAGTGGGGGTGATGGTGTTCTTCCTGTGGTGTGGGCTGGTAGAGGACTTCCGTTTTCTTCAGACTGAACGGACGTAAGCACAGATTTGTCTATGCTGACGTGGAGGTGATGGTGTTCTTCCTGTGGTGTGGGCTGGTAGAGGACTTCCGTTTTCTTCAGGCTGACTTCCAGCCCAAACAGCTCTGCAGCTGTTGCAAAGCAGGATGTGAGGCGCTGCAGGGCTGCTTCTGAATGGGCGACAAGGGCAGCATTGTCAGCAAAAAGCAATTCATGGACTAGATAGTTTAGAGTCTTAGTACGAGCCGTCAGACGGCTTAAGTTGAACAAGCTACCATCAGTACGATAGCGTATATATACGCTTTCTTCTTCTTCGAAGCCTGCCGTAGCCCTTTGGAGCATCATGCTGAAGAAGATTGTAAATAGGGTTGGTGCAAGAACACAACCTTTTATCACTCAGTTAGTTGTTAGAAAGGGCTCCGAGAGAGCTTGGTCTTTTCCCGTTCCATATAAATCTTGTTACTTCTTTATTCCATAAATTGATCGTTAAAATTTGTTGAGTGACCTTTAGTCCATTTACACAGAAGGGTAAGATACAACCGTTTGAACGAATGAAGAAACTGCACGCAGACCCAACAGCCTGAACTACAGAAAGCATATTGCTAGCTAGACAAAGCAGTCAGCAATGGAAATACGAGACTTCAAAGGTTCAGTAACACACTGCCTGGCTTAAGGTTAAGTGTTAGCACTGAACTCATTAGGCACTGGCAGCCGCCCCTTCACATCAAGAGCTAGTTAAGAAAACAAGTGGCAGGTCGAGGGCAGCTAACCAATGTCACCAATCACCACGACCTTTCTTTTTGCCCCTGTATCTCCTCATCTCTCGCAGAGAGTTTCAAAGGCTCCCATGGATTCAAAGAGGACACTCAAGAAAATGTAAGCCATTTCCACAGCATGTACTTCATAAATATTTGGACTTGCTTTTAATCTTTTCACTGACTTGGCTCTTGTGTAATTATATACTCTCGGACAACTCTTGTAAATTTCTTCACAGGCTCTCTCTACCTCCCTGTGTGCACGTCTCCATTTACACAAACTCCAAGATTACTTCGACGGAAGGCATTACATTGATACGAGGGCGGGTCAATAAGTCTGTGACTTTTTGAATGAAACAAGTTTTTGGATTTTAAAAAATCACTTTATTTTTCAACGTCTTCTCCTTTGAGCTCTATACACTTTGTCCAACGTTTCTCCAATTTTTTTATCCCTTCCCAAAAAAAAAGATTTGTCGAGGTCATCAAAATAGGTATTTGTTTGTGAGATGATTTCATCGTTGGAGTCAAATCTCTTTCCGCCGAGCCATTTTTTCAGGTTTGGAAACAAGAAATAGTCACTCGGGGCTAAATCCGGAGAATAGGGCGGATGAGGGAGCAATTCGTATCCCAATTCATGGATTGTTGCCATGGAAACTGCTCATGTCTGCACCCTTGCATTGTCCTGGTGCAAAAGAACTTTTTTCTTGGCCAAATGCGGTTTTTCCTCCCAAATCCTCATTAAATCGACCGAATAAGATTGCATGATATTTTCCATTGATTGTTTTACCCTTTTGAAGGTAGTCAATGTGGATTATACCGCGTGCATCCCAAAAGACGGTCGCCATGACTTTATTGGCTGACAAACCCACCTTGGCCTTCTTTGGCGCCGATTCACCCCGAGAAACACACTGTTTTGACTGCTGTTTGGTCTCTGGTGTGTGATCCACGTGGTCCACGGTTACGAAACGGTGCAAAAATCCGTCCATATTGCAGTAGAACAACGCCAAACACTCCTGCGAAATTGTCACACAACTGCGTTTGTGGTCGATTGTGAGCAAACGCGGCACCCTTCTTGCGGAAGGCTTTCTCATACCCAAGTGATCATTTAAAATTGAAACCACTGAGCCACGTGAGATGCCTATAGCTTCCACAATCTCTCGCACTTTCAATCTCCAATCGGCCAACACCATATCCTGATTTTTTTCAATTGCTTCGGGTGTAGAGACATCAACTGGGCATCCAGAACGTTCGGCAACTTCCATGCTTGTACAGCCACAACGAAATTCAGTAAACCACTTTTTTACCATTGAAATTGATGGTGCAGAGTCCCCATAGTATTTATCAAGTGAGATATATTTTGTACCCAAAGCCACTCTTCCATCTTGATACACATACATGAATACAGTAACAATTAAAACTTGTGCACCAGCTGCGACCGTACCTCGCGAAGTCGGATTTGGCTACGGTGGTTCACGCCTTAGTCACCTCCAGATTGGATTACTGTAATGCACTCTACGTGGGGCTGCCCTTGAAGACGGCCCGGAAGTTTCAATTGGTCCAACGGGCGGAAGCCAGATTGCTAACTGGAGCAACTTACAGGGAGCGGTCAACCCCCCTGTTTAAGGAGCTCCATTGGCTGCCATTCATCTTCCGGTCCCAATTCAAGGTGCAGATTCTTACCTACAAAGCCCTGAATAGTTTGGGACCCGCCTATCTAAGTGACCGCATTTCTGTCTTCGAACCCAGGCAATCTCTCCGATCATCTGGAGAGGCCCTGCTCTCGCTCCCACTGCCTTCGCAGGCGCGTTTGGTGGGGACAAGGAGGAGGGCCTTCTCTGTAGTGCCCCCCCCAACTCTAGAACGCACTCCCCAAGGAGATTAGACAAGCCCCCACTTTGCCAGTTTTTAGGAGGAGCCTGAAGACGTGGCTGTTCCAGTGTGCCTTCCCTGAATAAAGTAAATAACACCCTGCTGTGTTCAATCCCTGCAAATGTCCTCAAAAGCACTTTAATTACCTGTTGGGTTGTCTGCACCACATTGTCCTTTGAACCTTCCTGTTATATGCATTCTACCTCTGTCCGCACCCAGTGTTTATTTATTTTAAAAAATTTAATATTCACATTTGGCCCGCCCGAAATGGTTTTAAATTGTCTGTTACTTATGTTTGAGTTTTATTGATTGTATTGTTTATATTTGCTGTTTTGTTGTTATTGTGTGTTATTGGACTTGGCCTCGTGTAAGCCGCCTCGAGTCCCCTTGGGGAGATGGTGGCGGGGTATAAATAAAGTTAATAAATAAATAAAATAAATAAATAACAGGGTGTAATGAGGTCACTATGTATATTGAGGATTTTATCTTTATTTTATGGTTAAATGTATGGTTTGTATTATTACATTTGTATTGTGTTCGATGATTAAATGTTAGACAGACCACAAAGGGTTAACTGGAAATATTACAGTGCACAGCTCTGTTGCTATAGCAACAGGAGGCGGAGCCTAACACTAGCTTTAGAATGTCCAGGTTTGAATTTCTTCAGTTAGTCAGGAACGGTTAGACTAGCTGGTGGCAGTTTGAGAAGCTGCTGTTGTCTTTTCCGAGGAAAACAGAAAAGGCTGTGTTTTGATACTGCAGAAAGGAAGTTAGGTTTGGAAAGCCTATAGGAACCGCTGTTTGTAGGTTAGGCTGGAAAGCTAACCTAGAAGATAGATAGAAAGCCTATTGGGGCAGAATATCTATAATATTATTGCGTCAGTGTTTCAAGAAATACAGTCAAACATTGTGTTTAGAAACTTAGTAACCTTAAGACCGGTGCCTCTAAGGAGATATTGTAACCACCTAAGCTCTGTGTACTTTGAAACCTCCACGCTTGGAACCTTGTTAACCAATAAACCGTTAAAGTTCTTGATTCATAAATCTCTCTCTGTGAACTCTTTTTGGTGCAAGCTTTAGAAATATCGGGTAGTCACATCGGGTGGCAGTGATTGGTAAGTGAGTAATTGGTCAAGAATTACTCACTGGTGACAAAGGTTATAAAGTAAGGAGGCTTCCCATAAATAGGTGAGCCGGCCCTGCCACAGTTCTACATAGTTAGATTGAAGAAAAAGATCTTCAAATAAACTGGTGGTAAACAGTGGTAAACTAGTGGCCCTGTCACAGTTTTGAATTCGAATCATTACATAAATTGACGCTAGCTGTAAGCGGCGTCATTACACAGGGGAAGGAAAGTAAGCGCTTTCATACCTGAAACTGGCAACGCAGTTGGTGGTGGGCCATCCTAAAACGAAAGATCTTTCCAGGCTAGTACTGCCCTCACAGACTTCTTCCAGGCAAGACGCTGTCCACATTTCAGAAAGGCGTGCCTGGCTCTTTAGTTTGAAATGCAACTGTGATCTGTCAATGAAAAAAAAATCTATGATACAACACTGACAATCAGAGCTTAGACATACATACAAAATGAGCGCAACTTCTAGCAACTCAATTCTATTCAACAATTAGCTCTGCCATGGCTTCAAACTGTCGTGACTGCTGCAGGCCTGGAGGCAAAAATCCTGAGCTGACAGATGGACTGTCCGCTTCAAAAGTCTGTGTCTGCTGGACCAGACCACTTTCTCTAGGCAAAATGAACTGTCACCAAATGCTGTGCATCTAGAAAGGAGGCAGTGAATCACAGAGGAAAATGCATATTCTGATTAGGAGATTCTAGGAATTTGAGGTTTGAGAATGCAAACCTCTGACCTCGCTCCCAGTCTTGTATCATCTAGAATCCCAAATTAAGATGCCAACATGCCTTTGGTGATGCTCGTCATCTTTTATTTATTTATTTATTACTTCGACTTATTAGTCGCCCTATCCCACAGGCTCAGGGCGACTTACATATAAGTCATAAAACGGAACAAAACAGAACATGGTTAAAATTGCTACTACCAGTGCGCAGCATGGTTTAGGCACAGCCTAACACACATATGTCTCTAAACACCGAACGCCTGAGCAAAGAGGAAGGTTTTGCAGGCCCTGCGGAATGTTAGTAGATCGGCCTGTGCTCGGACTGTGGGGGGAAGAGCATTCCACAGTACCGGCGCCGCGGCACTGAATGCCCTCCTCCGCGTTGATCCTAGGTGGATGGATCGTTGGCTAGGCACCACCAGGAGGTTTTGGACTCGGATCGCAGTGGTCGTGGTGGACTGTAATGGGTGAGGCGGTCCCTTAGATACACTGGCCCCAGACCATTCAAGGCCTTAAAGGTCAAGACCAGCACCTTGAAGGTGATCCGGTGCTCTATCGGAAGCCAGTGCAGTTCACGCAGCACAGGCGTGATGTGGCAGCGTGATGGAGAACCTGCCACCAGCCGTGCTGCGCGTTCTGCACCAGCTTGAGCTTCCGGATCACTGCCAAAGGAAGGCCAATGTAGAGGGCATTACAGTAGTCTAGCCTTGAGATGACCGTGGCTTGGACCACTGTGGCTAGGTCGTGACAGGACAGGTAGGAGCCAGTCTCCTCGCCTGTCGGAGATGGTGAAAAAGCCACACCGCTGACGATGGAAATATGCTTCTCCATCGACAGCTCGGAGTGCGTGACTCCCAGGCTCTTTACCGATGAAGACGGGGCGAGTATCGCCCCGTCCAGGGTCGGAAGGCGGATCCCCGTGCCCGGACGACCCAGCCACAAGATCTCCGTCTTCGCCGGATCACCTTCAACGTACTGGCTCGCAGCCATCCAGTGACGGCTTCGAGGCAACGATGGAAATTATCGGGTACGGAGTCTGGCTGGCCCTCCATCCACAGAATGAGCTGGGTGTCATCCGCATACTGGTGACACTCCAGCCCGAAGCTGCGTGCCAACCGGGCAAGTGGTCGGACATAGATGTTAAATAATAAAGGGGAGAGAATTGCCCCCTGAGGCACCCCACAATGAAGTGGGCGCCCCGAGACCACCTCACCCCTACTCCCTCGCTGGGACCGGTTCCGGAGGAAGGAGGACAGCCAGCTAAGGGCTGACCCCCTCACCCCGGCCCCGGCCAGTCGGTGGGTCAAAAGATCATAATCGACAGTATCGAACGCTGCCGTGAGGTCCAATAACACGAGCAGCGCCGATCCACCTTGATCTAGTTGGCGGAGCTTGTCTGTGATAGCGACCAGCACAGTCTCCGTCCATGCCCCGACGGAAGCCGGACTGGAAGGGGTCGAACCAAGTTGCATCATCTAGGTAGGACTGCAACTGCTCCATTGCTGCCCTTTCAACCACCTTGCCCAGGAACGACAAATTCGATACTGGGCGGTAGTTGGAAGGACCGACGGATCTAAGTTCGGCTTCTTCAGCAATGGAGTGACCACTGCCTCTTTCAATCCCCTGGAAAAACTCCTTGCTCAAGGGAGCTGTTAACTAATTTCAACAGGGGTCACGTAACCCCTCCAGGCAAGCTTTCATCAGCCAGGAGGGGCACGGATCGAGGGAGCAAGTGGTCGGTCTAGTTGCAGTGACTATCCTATCAACAGCTTCTGCGTCCAGTGGTCGAAACCGGTCGAAGGTGGGCTCGGCAAGAGGCCACGGAGTCTCAAGTTCGCTAACTGTATCAAGAGTAGGAGGAAGGTCCCGCGGAGGAGGGCGAAATCTTGTCCATAAAGTAGCTCTGAAAAACCTCGGCAGTTAGGGCCTGATCATCATTTTTTGGGATGGTAGGAACCATCGTCAAAGACCTAATCACTTTAAACAATTGAGCCGGGCGTGAGCTAGCGGACGCTATCAAGGTTGTTTTAATTTTTTTTATTTTTGTTTTATTTATTTTATTTTACTTACTTTGTGTTTTATATTATTATTTTCCCCTCCCCTTCTTTTGTCTAAGCCTTGCTGTGTCTAAAAATAATTTTATAAAAATTATTCCAGTCCGGCTTCCGTTCGGGCCATGGGGCAGAGACCGTCCTGGTCTCCATCACAGACCTACTCCGATGCCACTTGGACCGAGGCAGATCAGCGCTGCTCGTGTTATTGGACCTCACGGCAGCGTTTGATACTGTCAATTACCAACTTTGACACACCGCCTGGCGGTGGCGGGGGTGAGGGGGACAGCCCTCAACTGGCTGTCCTCCTTCCTCCAAAACCGCCTGCAGCGAGTGAAGTGGGGAGGGGTGGTCTCCGAGGGCTCCCCTCTTCTTTGCGGGGTCCCTCAGGGGGCCATTCTCTCCCCGCTGTTATTTAACATCTATATGCGACCACTCGCCCAATTGGCACGGAGTTTTGGGCTGGAGTGCCATCAGTACGCTGATGACACCCAGCTCATTCTGAGGATGGACCCTGGGGTGGACTCTATACCCGATAATTTCCATCTCTGCCTAGAAGCCGTAACTGGATGGCTGCGAGCCAGTAAGTTGAAGGTGAACCCGGCGAAGACGGAGATCTTGTGGCTGGGCCGCCCGGGGGGTAGAGACAGTTGCCAACATTTGATGGTGTGGCACTTCGCCCACAGCCCCTAGTTAAGAGCCTTGGGGTCCAGCTGGACACCCAACTGTCGATGGAAGTGCAGATTGCCTGCGCTTGCAAGACAGCGTTTTACCATCTACGGCAGGCGAAACGTCTGGCTCCCTACCTCTCCCGCTGCGACCTGGCAATGGTGATCCAAGCCACGGTCAGCTCGAGAACTCGATTACTGTAATGTGCTGTACATTGGCCTACCCTTGTCGGCGATCCGGAAACTTAAGCTGGTGCAGAACGCAGCAGCGCCCTGCTGTCGGGAGCCCCAAGATCTGCGCATGTGACCCCACTCCCTGCGTGCACTGCACTGGCTTCCCATTGAATTCCGGGTCTCCTTCAAGGTGTTAGTTCTAACTTTCAAGGCCTTACATGGTTTGGGGCCAGTGTACCTGAGGGAGCGTCTTACCCCATACAAACCCAGAAGATCACTGCGCTCAGAGGGGCTTAATCTACTAGAGGTCCCTAGTATTAAGATCTGTAGGCTGTCGAGCACCCGGCAGAGAGCATTTACAGTGGCCGCTCCGACCCTCTGGAATTCTCTGCCAGAGGAGATACGAGCACTACGGGGCTTGCTGGCCTTTCGCAAGTCTGTGAAGACTTGGTTATATAGGCAGGCATTTGGTTCCAACTGATGCCTCCTATTGCCAGCTGCCAACACACCGTTCTGCCATGTATTGCTTCTGCATATTATTGCTTGCCAGGGTTATTGTGGGGAGTGGGGCTTTTGGGTATTCGTCTTTTATCTGTTTTGATGTTTTTATTGATTTTATGTTGTAAACCGCTCTGGGCTCCAGAGAGAGCGGTCTACCAAATCGAATTTAATAAATAAATAAATAATATAATATAATATGGTAATAATATAATATACAGTTATATTACATTGTGTGATGAAGTCGTGTTGTTTTGTTGCAAGATAAATGTATAGTTTGTTATTGCTTATTGGCCTATACATTTGATGGTGAAATGTTTAACAAACCACAGAGGGTTGGCGGGGAATGTTGGAGCAGCAGGCCCCTGCGAAGGCTGTTGCCGTGGAGACGGAAATTTAGAGCCGCACCTGTTTTAGAACTTTCAGATTTTTAAAATACATCGGTTGGTTTTGTCGGTTGTTGGGAGGGAAGCTGTCTTTCAGAGCTTTTAGCAAGCAGTTCGGTTAGGGGTTTGAGAAACCCAGGTGAAAGACAGACTTTGTCCAAGTTAGAGTAGAAAACTAACTTAATAGATAGGTAAAGCCTACAGTTGGCTATTTACCTGCTGGAGCAGTTAGTTATTAGGACTGCTTGGTTCTGTGTTAGGAAGTACAGTGGAAACTGTACCCTATTGTTGAAACGTTGTAACCGCAAGATTTGTACCTCTTAGGAGACTTATTTGCAACCAACTAAGCTCTGAACTCTGTTATAAAATAAACCGATGAACACCTCTTTATTACAACACCTCTCAATGTCGTTCTTTTTAAAACACAAGCCTTAAAAGAACAAACCCTCACATCGGTGGCTGATCTGATACAACTGGTGGCAGCAAATATATTAACTGGTGGCAGTTTGAACATCTGTTGGTGGGGCTCAAAGGGAAAGTACCCACCCTACCACAGTGGGAAGAAAGCCTTACTGCCCAGAGTTATAAAAATGTTCGTTCCTTACATGTTAGTGGCAGGGGTAAGGTTTGCAAAGTAGACCTGCCCTGCCACGGTTAACATAAGGAGCCTGGAAGCCTTCTTTATATACTTCATTACATTATTTGGTGGCAGCGTATTTACTGTAAGGGTCAAGGGGTCCGAGCCCCGACATATTTGGCTGCATGGTGGGATAGCCTGCCCTGCCACACCGAAAAGGAACGGTCAGTGGTGACTGACCAACGGGCCAACCCTGATCCCTTACACACTGTAATATAATATAATGTAATATATTATAATGTCGATATATTGTATTATATTATAATATAATAATTATAATGTAATGTATCATTTTATTATTATTTTATTATTTTATTTCGTAAAGCCTGTAAAACCTGGTTGTTCCGGCAGGCCTTTGTAATCTAGGCCCAACTATTTGAACAGTCCAGTCAAATACTGTTGCTATATGCTCAATGTCAATGTTTTATTGTCCTATGTTTAAATTTTAGTGTTTTAATGTTTTCTGCTGTGCTCCTGTTGTATTGTAAGCCGCCCCGAGCCACTCCGGGAGTGGCGGCCTAGAAATCCAACAAATAAATAAATAAATAAATATTATAATGTCAATATATTATAATATAATAATTATAATGTAATGTAGTATAAGATCGTTATGATATATTATAATATGAAAGATATTTATTTATTTAAATAAGTAATTTTATTTTGTTTAAATAAATAATTTTATTTATTATCTAATATAATAATATAATATTATAATATGATACAATGTTATATTACATTATAATGTAATATAATATAATATATTATAATATCAATATATTGTATTATGTTATAGTATAATTATTATACTATATTGTATTGTGTTATAGTACAATTATTATACTATAACATAATACAATATATTGATATTATAATTGTAATGTAATATAATATTTTATAATAATGTAATATGATATAACGTTATGTTATGTCAATCTATTATAATATAATAATTATAATGTAATGTAATATAAGATAGTTATGATATATTATAATATGATAAACATTTATTTAAAAAAGTAATTTTATTTTGTTTAAATAAATAATTTTATTTATTATTTTATATAATAATATCATATTATAATAATATATGATTTAATGTTATATTACATTATAATGTAATATAATATATTATAATATCAATATATTGTATTATGTTATAGTATAATAATTGTAATGTAATATAATATTTTATAATAATAATATAATATGATATAATGTTATGTTATAATGTCAATATATTATAATAATTATAATGTAATGTAGTATAAGATAATTATGATATATTATAATATGAATATGGTATCATATATTGTATATACAGTACATTGATACAATATAATACTACAAATGATATTGTGATATTATAATTGTATATTTGTTTTACATGCAATAATTCTAATGATATTGTAATACAATATATTATAATATGAAAATGGTATCATACATTGCAGTGTTTCCCAACCAGTGTGCCATGGCACACTAGTGTGCCGGGAGCGATCAGCAGGTGTGCCGTGGGAAATTGGCACTCTTCCCCCTCCTAACAGCTCTTTCTGCCTCTTTCCCTCCCCAAAGATCCTCCCCGAGGCAAAGGAAGGGTTCCGCCGAATGCCGGAAGCTCCACGTGGGTGAATTGGGCAGTGAGCGAACCTGGGAGCATCGGGAGGCTGAAGCATTCACAGGTTTCCAAGAAACAAATTGAGCCTCTCCACTTGGAAATGTTTATTTATCTACTATTTCACTGGATTTTTCGAGAGTTGCCCCCCCCCCCCAACAAGGAACTGTTTATAACAGCTTCATGACATCCATAGTTATCTGGAAGCAAGTTTCACTCAGGGTGAAATTTCACAAGGGTCTGGAGAACAAGCCCTATGAGGAGCGGCTTGAAGAGCTGGGCACGTTTAGCCTGAAGAAGAGAAGGCTGAGAGAAGACATGATAGCCATGTATAAGTATGTGAGAGAAAGTCACATATAGGTTGTGTTCATCAAAACAGGCCCAGGTTTCACACTGAGTGTATAAATACATTTAGAAACATATTAACTATATGTATTACTGTGTTAGAGTGTCATTTTGTGTCATTTTGGTTGGTGGTGTGCCCCAGGATTTTGTAAATGTAAAAAATGTGCCGCAGCGCAAAAAAGGTTGAAAAACACTGACATATTGGATATACATTGATGCAATATAATACTACTAATGATATTGTGATATTATAATTGTATATTTGTTTTACATGCAATATTGCTAATTATATTGTGATATAATGTTATAGTGCAATGTGATGTGTAGTACTGATGTTGTGCTTTGGCAGTAATGCAGATTGTTGTATTTGCAGTTTGCTGTAAGCCGCTCTGAGTCCCCTTTCGGGGTTGAGAAGGGCGGCATATAAATATCGTGAAATAAATAAATAAATAATAGTGTAATGCTCCTTCTTCAGGTTTAGTCTCAAATACAACACAAACGGAGCACAGGCAAAATCCGGTTATTTTGGTCTCAAATGAGAAAGCACTTGACCCTGACGGATTTCAGAGAACTGACCTACATTTAGGATGCTCCGATTCCCCCCTCTCACGAAGCTTTTAACATCGAGTCCATTAACAGCTCTTGACTGGATGCTGTGCCACAGAGGAACTGGCACCAACCCAAATACGCACAGTTGTAAACACTGTCTCCAAACATAATTCACGGGAAATGCTCTCCTGCATGATTCCCATTTGAAATGAATGAGTGAATATATTCTATTCTTACACTGCATATCTAATTCTACTGGGGTTTGCTGGAAGAAGGCGTAATTGTGCCTTCCATCAATCATATTTCTGTCTTCATAAACCTATCTGTCTTCATAAACTAAGATTTGCATCGTTAAAGCAATGGTATTTCCCTATCTAGTCCGTGAGCTGCTTTTTGCAGACGATGCTGCCCTTGTCGCCCATTCAGCTCTGCAGCGCCTGACATCCTGCTTTGCAACAGCTGCAGAGCTGTTTTGGTTGGAAGACAGCCTGAAGGAAACGGAAGTGCTCTACCAGCCCGCACTACAGGAAGAACACCATCATCCCCACGTCAACATAGGCAAATCTGTGCTTAAGTCCGTCCAGCAGTTCACCTACCTGGGAAGCATCATCTCTTCAGACGCCAAGATTGATAAAGAGATCGATCACAGATTAGCAAAGGCTTATAGTGCATTCGGAAGGCTTCACAAAAGAGTCTGGAGTAACAAACACCTGAGACAAAGCACCAAAATCAGTGTGTACAGAGCTATCGTACTATCTGTTCTCCTATATGGGTCTGAAACATGGGTCACCTATCGCCAACACCTATGACTCCTTGAACGCTTTCATCAGCGCTGCCTTCGCACAATCCTAAATATACACTGGACTGACTATGTGGCGAATGTTGCTGAACTTGAGCAAGCAGGGATCACCATCATTGAGGCCATGCTATTAAGAACACAGTTGTGCTGGGCAGGGCACATTTCTAGGATGGAGGACCACCGCCTCCCAAAGATACTACTCTACGGTGAACTCGCCACAGGTCGGCGCAAGAGAGGCGCCCCAAAAAAAGAGATATAAGGACTCCTGAAACAACATCTCAGACTCGGCTAGATTGATCACCAACAATGGTCCACCCTGGCCTCACATCGGGAGGCATGGAGACGCACTATCCACAATGCTGCGGCCTCTTTCGAGAAGTCACGCCGAACGGGTCTCGACAACGCAGAAAGAACCGCAACTTGGAAACAACATCACCCAAGGAGACTTTCTGCTGTGCTTTCTGCAACCGAACTTGCCTATCTCAGATTGGCCTTTTTACTCATCAACACGCTTGTAAAAAGCGTGGGATGAGTCCTTCCTAAGAATCTTCGTTCTCGAAGTAATGCCGGGAGAGAGACGTATAACAACCCTAGTTAACTTGGCTTCCAGTGAGATCCCCAGTCTCACTTTGAGGAGAGATAGATAGATTTAATTTGTATATTTGTGTAAATGTCTATTTTTTTTCCTGCGTATTTTTCCACAAGGCCAAGATGTGGAGGGAGGTCAGAGCATGCACGAGTCAATCCCCTCTTAACCAGAAGATTTACCTTTGCATGCTTAAAGGTACAGGAAAGCCCTGGCCTAAAGATATACCCTCCAAGTTGCCACTTGGCAGAGACAGAAAGTGGCTCTCTCTTCCTTGGCCTTCCATGTTATTTTGAATTTAACAAAGCTTTGTCTTCTTGGGCAGGGCTGTTGCAGAGTTCTCACCTGATAAGTGGATTATCGCCTAAGACTGGAAAGTCTTGCGTAAAAGTGGGTCAGTCTAAAAAAAGGAACCTTAATAGGCATCTAAAAGCTGCAGCAGACAGACAGACAGACAGAGAAGTGAAGAGGGAGATGTCTGGCAGCATTTGAATCAGAGAGAAATGCAACTCCTAAAATGACAACTGTAAAGAACAGAAGCATTGGCACTGGAAATATTTTTATAGAAAACTAGCTGTACCCGCCACGCGTTGCTGTGGCCAACCTTCCCTTCCTCTTTCTATCCTTTCTTTCTCTCCATCCTTCCAAGGTGAGTTGAACCACCTAAACTGGGCTCTACAGGCCAATGGAGACTCCACCACAGACTTCAGAAGAGTTGCATGTTTGAGATCGAGAGTAAAGACAAAGATCCACCCAGAGGAAAAGTGTTCTTACCATACATCAAGGCAGGCATGTAACCAGGGGCAGACTTCTTAGCGAAAAGGCCTTACTGGTATTTAAACATTGTTTAAACTGTTATGTTTATTCATATCATGATCTGATCAATGCTCATTATATCCGACATTAGTGGGGTTATTGGGATAACAATACAAAGGTTTGCTTAGACCCTCTTCCACCAGTCTCAGCCCCAACAAACTCAGGAACAAAATTGACGGCCCTGCATCAAAGGGAAGCTGATGAAGAAACACACCCTACAAACTATCTACCGACACACTAAGACAATCCAACAAATGCTAAGTTCAACAAAGGATAAGAGGGCTCCTCTAACCCAGTGTTTCCCAACCAGTGTGCCATGGCACACTAGTGTGCCGTGAGCGATCATCAGGTGTGCTGTGGGAAATTGGAGATAAGAGAGAGAGAGAGAGAGAGAGCCCTCCTGTCCTACCGTTAAGCCCTAGCCGGGGCTCGATCCCTTGCCTGAGTCCCGCAAACACAGCCTCTACTCACCACTTGCCTTCTTGGGCTTCCTCCTCCCCTCCACTCCTCCCTCGGCCTCCGAAGGGTTTGAGCCCAAAGGCGAGGAGTGCGTCAGGCAGAAAGAGCCGCGCGGAGAGAGAGAAGATAATGGGATGGGACTTCCCCGGGTCCACTGGCTGCCTGGGGGCGGATCTACACCGTAGCATTCATGCAGTGAGCACCCCTTGGTCTTCCAGGGCTCAAGGCTGGGAAACCCCGAGATTTGTAGTTCGGGATTTGTAGAGGCTCAGGATAGTGACAAACTACCACTCCCGTGATTCCCTCGCACTCAGCGAAGGCAGGTCAAGGGGCGTTCGGGACACAGGGTTGAGGCACCTTTAAGCAGGGGCCGAAAACTAACAGGGTTTGCTCACTTAAGGCAGGCGTGGGCCAACTTGGGCCCTCCCTTCAGGTGTTTTGGCCTACAACTCCCACCATTCTCTCTCTCTCTCTCTCTCTCTCTCTCTCTCTCTCTCTCTCTCTCTCTCACACACACACACACACACACACACACATATATATGCTGTGTAAATTTATTAGCTGTACCTTCCTTCCCTCTTTTTCTTTTCCTTCTTCTTTCCCTTTTTCTTTCTTCCTTCTCTACCTGTTTCTTTCCTCCCTTTCTTTGCTCTTTGGTTCCATTCTTCCTTCTCTCTTCCCTTCCTTCATTCCTTGTTGATGCATAAGAACACAGAGAGAAACTGACAGCTGTTGAGCAAGACCTTCGTGTGTGTCTTTCTGCCATTCCTGCCAGGATATCTATGTTGTGTTCATCGAAACAGGCCCAGGTTTCACACTGAGTGTATAAATACATTTAAAAACATATTAACTATATGTATTCCTGTGTTAGAGTGTCCTTTTGTATCATTTTGGTTGGTGGTGTGCTCCAGGATTTTGTAAATGTAAAAAATGTGCCGCAGCTCAAAAAAGGTTGAAAAACACTGCTCTAACCCAGTGATTCCCAAAGTGGGGGGTACCACCCCCTGGTGGGCGGTGGGGCGATCTAGGGGGGCGCTGGAAGGCCCAGGAGAATTTGGGGGGCGCTGAACCCCTGTAAGGGGACGGCGGTGGCGTGAGCCAGGTGACAGGCTACCATCCATCTCTGTGTGTGTCTCCCTCTCTTCTTCCCTCCTCCTGCTCCCTCCTCCTCTCACCAAGCAAGGGATAATAATAATAATAATACCTTTGGGGTTCCCTTCCAACTGGTTGAGTCTTATAACAATAATAATAATGTCCTCCAACATATTTAGTGGAACGTGGATTCAGTGCGGTAACCAATTTAATCACAAAAAAAGAAACCGATTGCAAAATAGTCAATCGCGATGATTTGGGATTACTGCTGACGAAAATAGAGCCGAGGATTACTAGATAGGTAGCAGCAGACCAGGTCCATCCTCTTCATTAAGATGATTTCGAATGTTTTAACTTTTTTGTATTATCTTTCTATTCTAAGTTCAACAAATAGTTTCATAATTTCAAACTTCAATGGTTCTCATTTACAACTTTCTTTATTATATTTTATGAAAAAGGTAGAAATATTAATACATATAGCTTTTTGTTTAATTGCTATTTAAAGATTTAAAAATTAATTTCTAGGGGGGCAGTAATTTTTTTTCTGGAAAGGGGGCAGTAGGCCAAAAAAGTTTGGGAACCACTGTTCTAACGTCTGCAGGAGTCTACCGTATGCCATGCAGCTGCAGACAAATCTACGTAGGGACCTCTGTGGTGGTGAATGGCTGATTTAATACCGTGACTACCACCAAGTATCGTGGTGAGGGCTCGCCTTTGTCTCTAGGCTGGCCAAAGTGTCAGGGAACTTTTGAATTTTAAAACCTCAAGAGGTTTCTCTTCTAACACGCTGCCACCATTCACTCAGGGAGGATTTAAACACAGGGAGGCAGGACTTGATGAACAAAAGAACAAGGTTTATTTAAAGAACTTACGAGAGATTCACAGGCACTTTGTGTAATGGTTACAATGAAGTGTTGGAGCGTGTGGTTACTTAAACTGGCACAAACTTGAAACAGGTTACAATTCAATGTAGCACCCCAGATAATACTGCTGAAGTATTATCTGCTGCCTACAACTACCTGACTCTGCTTATTCTCAGCCAGAGTCCTATAAAACCCAGCACAAAGCTGCTAACTCTCTCAAGAGCCTAACTCATTCTGACCTGCTCTGTCAGAGACCAACCATCCACTCCCTCCAGAGTTCCGTGGCCTCCCTAACTGCCTAACTGCTCCCCAACTGTCAGTTTTCAAAGTTCCAACCGACATTTTACCCCTGGTGCCTGGCCCAACTGCCAACTGGCTCTGCAAGGTTCCATGTCCCCCCTCCTAGGCTATCTCAGCCCAAACTGGGAACCCAACCTTAAAATGGCCGTTCCTCCAAAACAGACCATTAAATGGCCAACCCACCAAAAAGGGCTTTTCTTCCTGGGCTTCTTCTGGCCCAACATATAGGCAATTTGTCACAACCTCCAAACACAGCATTGCACAAACACGAATCAAGGAACATGAAAGGCACTGCAGAGTAACTCAACCAGAGAAGTCAGCTATAGCAGAGCACTTGAACCAACCTGGACACAACATACTATTTGAGAACACAGAAATGCTGGAGCACTCTCACAACCACCATGTCAGGCTATACAGAGAAGCCACTGATATCCACAAGCATGTGGACAATTTCAACAGAAACGAAGAAAACTTGAAAATGAACAAAATCTGGCTGCCAGTATTAAAAAAAACCCTCTAAAATCAAGACAGTAAATAAAGAGCAACACTAAAAAAAAACAGGGGAATTCCAGACAAGAATCAATCAGGGCCAGCTAATCACCAGATCAAACTTGGTTATTTCATCTTGATTGATGTGTTTTATGTTAATCCTTGTATGTTGTTATTTTATGTTATATTGGTGATGTTTATTGATTTGGGGTAATTTTTGTTATAATTTTTAATTTTTTGTGTTGCAGAGATGGGGCGGGATATACATAAAGTTGTTGTTGTTGTTATTATTATTACTAGCTGTACCCGGCACGCGTTGCTGTGCCCTATTTAGGAGATGCGAGAAAGTCTGAGTATGTAAGGGTTGGAATTGATGTTACTTATGGTCTTGGTGGGGTCATGGCTGTGTCGTTGTGGGTTGTTCTGGTGGGTGGGATGTTGAAGTCCTGTGGAGTTGTCGGTGTGTGGTGTTCCTGGCGTTCTGCAGAGCTTGTGGATATACAATGTTTTTTGTCTTTCCGTCTGCTGTGTTGATGTAGAGGTTCTGTGGTTTCCCAACTCTGGAGCACGCTACATAGAGTTGTCCGTGGGATAAGCATTCTGTGTCAAGGTCTATGCCACAGATTTGTAGTGTTTGTCCTTGAGCCTTGTTTAGGGTGATAGAATAATTGTGTATATTTGGGGGGTGTTGCAGGATTTTTTTGTGGGTTTTGCAAGTTTGTGTTATTCTGGGGGTATGTGTTTGTCAGTGGTGCCTGTGTCCCTGGTGCCCTATTTGTCTCCCTCCTAGATCTTGGCCTTGACAGTTTAACCCTCAAACACCAACTGACTAAACTGAAATCACTGAGCATTCTATCCTAGCCTTGGCTGGCTCTGCCCAGCGTTACTATGGTTATTCAGCCTCCCTGCATTTTTTGTGGGCCGATGTTGGCCAATGGGTTTCGCTGGCTGCCGCAGAGGATGCTGGGAAATGTAGTTTTTTTTAATCGTTGTTTTGGGGCCTTCTAGGTTTTGGGGGGGAAAGTTTCTTTGCTAAAAACCTTCCTTGCCTGAGGCCTATTTTTGTTGGTAAGTTTGGTGTCTCTGCCTTGGAAGGTTTCTCTGTCTCTGTCAATCGTTCGATGACGGGTCCTCCTTTATATAATAGATTAAACTTCACTTTAAGCTGTTGCAATTATGTGTTGGGTTGGTCTACATTGGCAACCTTAAAGTTCTTCTGTCCTACAAAATGCCAAGCTGACAAACCATTGACCAATTAAAGTATGCAAACAATTCACTTAAAACCTGACTAAAGAGAATTCAAATCTTTACCAAAACAACCCAATATACAAGTGGTTTGCAAAATCGACATAGTACAGATGACTGTCTAGTAAGAGCCAGCTCCAAATAAAATCTGAATAAAGAGATGATGGTGATTAGTCATATCTCTTTGTTTCATAACCAATCATAATGTGAAAGAAATTAAGAATTTAAATTGATTATTCTGATTTGAATCAACATGACTCACTTCCTATACAAGCAGTGTATTTTTATTGAGTCTCCCAGAGGTATTTTCAGTTGCTTTTATCCAATGCATCAGGAGCAGCCACAGCTCTGCTGTCTAGCCCTGGGTTGCTAACATCTGCTTTTTAGTTCTTTTAGCTATAACCCAGTCACCTAAAACAGCTACGTTTGCTCGGTTTTAGAACAGGAATCATGCAGACGTCCAGATGTTGTTAGATTGCAACTCAATAATAGTAAATGATTGCATTTTAATTTAGATGTTCAGTTATAATTTGTTTTATATGTCAGGTTATTATTTTTTTTTATTATGCGATTATTGATTGTCATATTCAGGCATTGAATGTTTGCCTTTTTGTGATTGGAAGAAACTCTGAGTCTCTTCGAGAAGATAGGGTGGAACCAACCTTGGCACACAATGCCTTCCTCAAATAACCCGGGCACTGCCGGGTCCCCACGCTAGTAATAATAATAAAGGTAGGGCAAGGGGTCCTGTAATGCAGTGATCTGTATAGAGTGGAAGCTGGGAGAAAAATAAAAATGTGTTTGGAGAACTTTTTTTCCGTGATGGCCCTTCGCTAAAGATCATGGTTCCAATTCAACCTGTAGGTAGCTTCAACTTTGCCTACATAAATAAATTCAGCCAGACCACTGATTCTCAAAGTGGGCGGTACCGCCCCCTGGTGGGCGGTGAGGCGATCCAAGAGGGCGGTGGAAGGCTCAGGGGAATTTGGGGGGCAGTGAACCCCTTTAAGCGGGTGGTGAACTATTGGCCATTTAGGAGGGGGCGCGCGGCCCTCTTCTTCGGCCCCGCCCCTTTCGCTTTGACCTGCATATTAGATATTTGGATTAGAATTCGTAAGAGTAGCAAGATTATTTATGAAGTAGCAACAAAAATATGGTTGGGAGTCACCACAACATGAGGAACCTTATTTAGGAGTCATGGCATTAGAAAGGTTGAGAACCATCATCCGGAGTTTCGGACTACGGTGTCATCTGTACGCAGATGATGTCCAGCTCTGTCACTCCTTCCCACCTGCTACTAAGGAGGCTGTTCAAGACCTGAACCAGTGCTTGGCCGCTGTAACGGACTGAATGAGGTCGAACAAATTGAAACTAAATCCAGACAAAACAGAGGTACTCCTGGTCAGTCGCAAGGCCGAACAGGGCATAGGGTTACAGCCTGTGCTTGATGGGGTTACACTCCCCCTGAAGGCGCAGGTTCTCAGTTTGGGAGTGATCCTGGACTCATCGCTGAGCCTGGAGCCCCAGGTCTTGGCGGTGGCCGGGAGAGCTTTTGCACAGTTAAAACTTGTGCGCCACCTGCGCCCGTACCTTGGGAAGTTTGACCTGGCCACGGTGGTCCACGCTCTGGTTACATCTTGAATAGACTACTGCAACGCTCTCTACATGGGGTTGCCCCTGAAGACTGTTCGGAAATTGCAATTAGTCTAACACTCGGCAGCCAGGTTACTAACAGGAGCGGGGTACAGGGAGCATACAATTCCCTTGTTGCGCCAGCTCCACTGGCTGTCAATTAGTTTCCGGGCACAATTCAAAGTGCTGGTTTTAACCTACAAAACCCTATACGGTTCCGGCCCAGTTTAGTTGTCCAAACGAATGTTCCCCTATGAACCATCAAGGACATTAAGATCCTCCGGAGAGGCCTTGCTCTCGATCCCTCCATCTTCGCAAGCGTGTCTGCTGGGGACGTGTGGTGTTTCAGCCTGGTGCTCGTGTGCATGCAAAGGATGATGGGATTGTTCCTGAAAATGCTGATGATGGGATGCTTAGTGAGAATTCTGAGGTGCAAAGTGACCCTTCAGATGAGGCTTGCTTTCCTGGGAACAGTTCCCTTCCCAGGGCTTCATTAGATGAGAATTCTTGTGTTCAGGACTCTGAAGGTCTTGATGTTGATAACGGGACACCTGGGAATCTTAACGAGCTTCCATTCAACCACCGAGATAGCATTCGGGAATCCAGGCAGGCTGCCAGCCTCCGACGCAGCAGTCGGTTTGCAAACCGAAACCGATTTGTCTTTATTTGTCTTTATTGCTAGGGAAATTGTCTTCAGTTTCCAGGCTGTGTTCAGAATACCATGCCAAGCTTATCTTGTCTCCAAGCTCCTTGATTTTGCCTGGGCCTTTGTGCACGTTTTGCTTCCATAGCTGCCTTGTATTATTCATGGGGTTATGCATCAAGTTTTCTACCTTTGCCTTTGGATTTTGGGACTAATTGAACTGTGTGATTTTACCTTGGATATATTCTACAATTGATCTTCTTTTTAACCCTTTTGTTGGACACTATATTTGTTTCAATAAAAGCCTATTATTCAGACTGTCTGTTGTGTGTGTGAACTAAGGGGGTGCTCCTTGTCTGAAGTGCAACAGGACGAGAGACAGGGCCTTCTCTGTTGTGGCCCCCGACTGTGGAACTCCCTCTTTCTGTTTGATTGCTATTAAAAAAAATTAAAAAAATATTTTTTAGGGGGGCGGTGAGTAAATTTTTTCTGGAAAGGGGGCGGTAGGCCAAAAAAGTTTGGGAAACACTGAGCCAGACGAATGATGTTCCTCCATATTCGAAATAGGCAGGCCCGGATTACCCATAGGGCCAACGAGGCCATGGCCTAGGGGCACAAGCCGAGGGGGGTGCAGATCACGCCACACACCCCAACAAAGAATAATAAAAATGTTATAAAATACTTTAAAAATCGTGCTGCGGTTGGCTCCTGCCGCCTGGTACCCAAAAGGAAGGAAAGCAGGAGGGAGGAAGGAAGGGGGGGGGCTCCCTCCTCGGCACCCTGCAGACAATACAGCCAGAAGCCAGCCCCCACGTGACCCGGCGGAGGGTGCACCACGTGACCAGGACTCCACTTGAGGCAGCAGCAGCAGCATGAGCAGGAAGAGGAGTAGCATCGCGACCAGCATGGGCTGAAGGAAGAGGCCGCCTCCTCGGAGGCCTCTTCCTTCAGCCCATGCTGGTCGCGATTGGCTCTTGCGGCGGAGGAAGGCCCCGACTCTCTGCAGCCACTGCCCTCCGCGCATCCAGCGCGAGGCCACTGAGCCGCATTCGAGGCCGTGCGAGATGTCGGGATGAGGCGACGGCGCCAGCCTCTCATGCTTGAACACAGTTCTTTGGGATCGCCGGGCGGCAGGCACGCAGCCGTGGTGCGGAAGGGCCCCCCTCCCCTCCGGTTGTTCCCGGCGCGAGGAGGAGCCTCAGCAGAGAGTGGATGGATGTCGGAGGAGAAGAGGAGGAAGGGCTGAGGGGGAGCGAGGGGGGGGGGGAATGGGGATAGGCCTCTCTAATGCCCCTGTTTGGCCAGACTGGCAAGGGGCAGGAGGGGAGCCTCTTCCTCTCCTCTGCTTCGTTCCTCGACTGACTTGGTCCTCTCCAAATGGGCTGGAGTGGGCCTCTCGCCACCCCCAGCAGAATAGCCAAGGACCACACTGCGGCACTCGCCCTCCTCTGCCTCCTTCCTGAGGGGTCACGAACACGCTCCCTGCCACACAAAGAGGCCCATTCCCTTCTTCTCTTCAGTGACAGAACGTGAGCACCTTTCCCCTCAGCCCCATTGGCACAGGACGGGAAGGATGCGGCGGCGCGAGGCGGGGGGAGGGTGCAGTAGAGGTTGGCTTAAAGCAGTGTTTCCCAACCAGTGTGCCGGGGCACACTAGTGTGCCGTGAGCGATCATCAGGTGTGCCGTGGGAAATTGGAACCTCCAGGAAGAGAAGGGGGGGGGTCTAGTGTGTTGAAGTATAAAAACCCTAAGAAACCTACCTCAATAAAGGCACAACATTACAAACACACCCCCTACCACCCGTTGTCTACTTGGTCTCTCCCTCTCCATGCACTGGGAAGGCCCACCTCCCTTTCCCCAAGTAGAGACCTCCTCTTGCCTCCCCCCCCCCCAGGCCGAATGCTGGATGGTTCAGTCCAGCACTGGCCCCGCTCCTCCCCTTCCTCCCCAGTGTGTGCGAAACCGCTCGGCCTCCCTCCAGCTCCCTGCCCGCCCCCGCCCCCTTCCTTCCTACCTGCTTCGCCAGCCCCGAGATGCCCACCCGGGCCGCCCTGCTGACCCCAGAGGAGCTGCACAGGTGGTGAGTGAGGCTCCTGCTCCCCACGACCCCAATTCAAGCCTGGCGGAGAGGGAGGGGGCAACCTAAGTGAGAGGGAGACTGCTGGTCTTTCGAAGCCCCCCCTCCAGAAACTGTAACTCCCAAATGTCAAGGTCTATTTTCCCCAAACTCCATCTGTGTTCACATTTGGGCATATTGAGTATTCATGCCAAGTTTGGTCCTGATCCAACATTGTTTCAGTCCACAGTGCTCTCTGGATATAGGTGAACTACAACTCCAAAACCCAAGGTCAATGCCCACCAAACTCTATATAGTATTTTCTCTTGGTTATGGGAGTTCTGTGTGGGAAGTTTGTGTCTTTCTGCCATTCCTGCCAGGATATCTATGTTGTGCTCATCGAAACAGGCCCAGGTTTCACACGGAGTGTATAAATACATTGAAAGACATATTAACTATACGTATTACTGTGTCAGAGCAGTGGTTCTCAACCTTCCTAATGTGGTGACCCCTTAATACAGTTCCTCGTGTTGTGGTGACCCCCAACCATAACATTTTTTTTGTTGTGACTTCATAACTAATTTTGGTACTGTGATGAATCGTCATGTAATTATCTGATATGCAGGACGTATTTTCATTCACTGGACCAAATTTGACACGAATACCCAATACACCCAAATGTGAACATTGGTGGAGTTTGGGGGGAAATAGACCTTGCCATTTGGGAGTTGTAGTTGCTGGCATCTATAGTTAATAATATAATATAATAATATTATTATATTATATTATTATAATAATATAATATAGTTAATAATCACATGCGCATCATGCTGCCATGCGCCAAGCACACCTGCTCTCTCCTCCCCGCTTGGAGTCTCAGAATCAGCCCTCCCCTTGGCTGGGAGGCCTGCCAATCACAGCAGAGGAGAGCTTTAGGTGGCAGAATTCGCAGCCTGTTTACAAAAAGAAAGAGAAGAACAAGCAGAGAGATCTTCAGCCTTCTCTGCCAAAGGGCTTCCTAAGACCACCAGAAATACATGTTTTCTGATGGTCTTTGGTGACCCCCCTGAAACCCTCTCGCGACCCCCCTGGGGGTCCCGACCCCCCTGGGGGTCCCGACCCCCAGGTTGAGAAACACTGTGTTAGAGTGTCATTTTGTGTCATTTTGGTTGGTGGTGTGCCCCAGGATTTTGTAAATGTAAAAAATGTGCCGTGGCTCAAAAAGGGTTGAAAAGCACTGCTCTAAATCCATGTGTCCACTTTTATAAGCCCACTGAGATTGTAGTCACTCTTCACAAATTTTGGCTGTTTATATGTATTGGGAAACACTGGCTTAAAGGGGGGCGTAATTCTAAACTGTGGCCTAGGGCGCAAAAAGGTGTTGATCCGGGCCTGGAAATAGGCACTGCATAAAGAAACTATCGGCCACTGTTTCTCTTTCCCCGTGATTCTACGCTAACTGAACGTGTCTTGAAGATGCTCCTGAACAGAAGGTGATAACACCAAGGAGTCTGGATGTGCCATTTGCGTTCAATCAAGCTTGACGCTGAGCTTGGATTATTCACTCGACCGTTCACAATTAAATCAAACTTACAAGCTGGAGCTCTCGCATGCCAACCGCATGCAGAGCTTGTAACTCCGGGAAAGCCCTGAGGGTTCTTTCACATGTGATTATGCACGAAGGAGAAACTAGGAAGGGGAAAAGGCCCTAATGAAACCTCCTCCTCCTCTATCAGCTGGGGGCGGGAGGGGGAGCGTAGGCTGGATGAGCTCAACATCTTATCTTGTACTTATCGCCATACATCCTTCTGTTTGAAAGGCAATTATGCTATTAGTTGGGAAAGGGAATGTAAACACGATTTTCCATGGTAATTTGAAAAATGATCATCTCATGCTTCCTAGATGTATCTTGCTGGTCAAATACTGGAAATAATGCTGGACAAGACAATCCTTTAACCTGGTCAATAATCAGACACTCAATACTTCATGGCAGTCTCACAATATCTTAACTACAGTTAGCTCTGCTCTAATCTAATGTTATAAATGAATAATATTTTCAATGCTTGGAAAATTTTCACTTTCGGGCAAACGAATTAAAGTTACATTGGAATGATGATGATGATGATACATCACACAGTCCTGCAGAGCTGTTTGGGCTGGAAGTCAGCCTGAAGAAAACGGAAGTTCTCTACCAGCCCGCACCACAGGAAGAACACCATCATCCCCACGTCAGCATGGTCAGATCTGTGCTTAAGTCCGTTCAGCAGTTCACCTACCTGAGAAGTATTATCCCTTCAGACGCCAAAATTGATAAAGAGATCGATCACAGATTAGCAAAGGCATAGAGTGCATTCGGAAGGCTTCACAAAAGAGTCTGGAGCAGCAAGCACCTGAGGCAAAGCACCAAAATCAGTGTATACAGAGCTATCATACTGTCTATTCTCCTTTATGGGTCTGAAACATGGGTCACCTATCACCAACACCTACAACTCCTCAAACGCTTTCATCAGCGCTGTCTCAGCACAATCCTAAATGTACACTGGACCGACTATGTGACGAATGTTGCTGTCCTTGAGCAAGCAGGGATCACCAGCATTGAGGCCATGCTATTGAGAACACAGCTGCGCTGGGCAGGGCACGTCTCTAGGATGGAGGACCACCGCCTCCCAAAGATACTACTCTATGGTGAACCCGCCACGGGTCAGCGCAAGAGAGGCGCCCCAAGAAAGAGATATAAGGACTCCCTGAAACAACATCTCAGGCTTGACCAGATGGGTCCACCCTGGCCACCCTGGCCTCACGTCGAGAGCAGAAAGTCTCCTTAGGTGATGTTTTTTCCAAGTTGCGATTCTTTCTGCGTTGTCGTTTCTCTTTGAGACCCGTTTGGCATGTCTTCTCGAAAGAGGCCGCAGCATTGCGGATAGTGCAATGGGGGTGGACCAATCCCAGTTTGCCCCCAACTTACTTCTTTGTTGATCCTCCTGGCTTCAGCTTGAGAATCCTTAAATACCATGTCATTTCCCCCTATTTTGCATTGCCTGAGACCAACTAGCACAGGGGTGGGCAATTATATTTTCCAAGGGGCCACACGAGAGCCAAAAAATATTATGGAGGGCTGCACCTAAAGGCGGAACTACATTCTAATCTACATAATTTATTTATTTATTTACTTACTATATATTACATGTCATTAATATTAACATATTAATATATCAAGAAATATTCATATATTATTAGTATTAATATCATAATTATTATATTATAGTATACAGTATATATAGAGACATTATAATATATTGAAATTATAATATAATATAATATTATATCATATATTCAGCTTCTGCTGAGAATGGACGGCAGACCGGACTCCATACCCGATTGTTTCCATCAATGCCTCGAAACCGTGACTGGATGGCTGCGTTCCAGCTGGCTGAAGGTGAATCTGTCGAAGACGGAGATCTTGTGTCCCGGTCCCCCTGGGCTGGATGAGTGCCGGTTGCCTACCCTGGATGGCGAGCAACTTAGCCCGTCATCCCTTGTTAAGAGTTTGGGTGTCCAATTGGACCCTTTGCTGTCCATGGAGACCCAGGTCTCCATGGTCAGCAAAACTTCGTTTTACCATCTACGACAGGCTAGGCGACTGGCACCCTACCTGTCCAGGGATGACCTGGCCACGGTGACCCAAGCAACGGTCATCTCGAGATTGGACTGCTGTAACGCCCTCTACGTTGGCCTTCCCTTGTCGACAATCCGGAAACTCAAGCTGGTGCAGAATGCCGCTGCTCGCTTGCTGGTGGAAGCACCAGTGAGGGAGCACACCACTCCCATCCTACGGCAACTGCACTGGCTTCCCATTGAGTACCGAATTGCCTTCAAGGTGCTGGTTTTAACCTTTAAGGCCTTACACGGTCCCCCCGAGATCACTACGCTCAGAAGAGCAGAATCTGTTAGTTGTTCCATCAATCCGCTCATGCCATTTATCCACAACTAGGCAGCGAGCCTTCTCTGCTGCGGCTCCTGTGTTGTGGAATTCACTTCCAGATGACACCCGAGCGATCCCAGAGCTCGCCCCTTTTCGGAGGGCTTGCAAGACCGCCCTTTTCAGATTGGCTTTTAACTAAACTGGTCTGTCCTGGTGTGTTTTATGCCTCGGGTTTTTAAGGAATCTTCAATTCCTGCTATTTTATTACTGTTACACTATTGTGTGTTTTATTGTATGTTGTACTAGCTTGGGGACCCGGCGGTGCCCAGGTCATTTGAGAAGTGCAGCAGGATGTAGAGTGGGTCATGGGGGCTCTGTGTGCCAAGTTTGGTCTTGATCCATCATTATTGGGAGTTGCAGCGGTATCATGAAATTACTGAAGGTAGTGGAAGTCCCATCATCTCTGGTCCACCCTCCCTCAAAGTGTAGTAGGATGTAGATTGGGTCATGGGGGCTCTGTGTGCTAAGTTTGGTCTGTATTGGTGAATGGATGAGGGTTGCATTGTTTTTAAGAAGTGAGTGAAGGTACTTCAAGTCCCATCATCCGTGGTCCGTCTCACACAAAACAGCACCAGGATGTAGAGTGGGTCATGAGGGCTCTGTGTGGCAGGTTTCGTGTTGATCAGTCATAGGATTAGGTTTGTAGCAGCCTTGGAAAGTGAGGGAAGGTACTGCAAGTCCCATCATCCATGTTCTGGCCCTCCAAACTTCAGTTGTATGTAGAGTGGGTCACTGGGGCTCTGTGGGCCAATTGTGGTCTTTATCAGTGTTTGTTGGGGCCACAGTGGTCTGTGGGAACAGAGGGGTGTGAAAGTACTATAAATCCCATCATCCATTGTCAGTCCTCCCCCAAACCTCACCAGGACGTGCAGGCAGTCATAGGGGTATATGTATGCCAAGTTTGGTCTCGATCAGTGATTGGATGAGGGTTGCAGTGGACTTGGGAAGTGAGTAGAGATACTTCAAGTCCCATCATCCATGGTCCACCCTCCTCCAAACTGCACCAGGACGTAGAGTGGGTCATGGGGGCTGTGTGTGCTAAGTGTGGTCTGTATTGGTCCTTTTTGGTGGCCTCAGTGGTCTGTGGGAACCAAAGTGTTTGAAAGTACTACCAATCCCATAATCCGTGGGTCATGTCCCCTGAACCGCACCAGGACGTAAAGGGGGATAGGGGGGTTATGTGTACCAAGTTTGGTGCAGGTCCATCACCCGCGCTGGTCGCTGTGGCCTGTGAAAGTGGCTGCCACATATCCGCCCTTCCGCCCTTCCACCCTTCCGTCCTCCTGCCCTTCCGCCCTCCACACACATACATACAAACATTCCGCTTTATAAAGGTATACAGATGTTTTATTGTATGTTGTGATCCGCCCCGAGCCTGCAGGGAAGAGCGGAATATAAAATTGAATAAATAAAATAAAAATAAATAAATAAATAAATATTATTTATTATATTATTACTAGCAGAACAACGCAGCCTACTCTAGTATGCCACACCTTCCCAATTCAAAGAGAAATAGTTGAGTTTTCTTATGCCCTTGAGGCGCCTTGTGATAGAAATATTTTATTTTCTTGTCAAAGACAGAGCAATCATTGTAACAGGAATCGTAAACATCTCATGAACATAAAGATAAAAACGCTAGCCTATGGAGAGTGTTAGGTCCCCAGGATGGTGTTTTTACAGCAGTATTTTGTTCACATCTGGACTTACTTGGGCTTGGCAACCACGAGGATATCTGTGAAGAGGAAAAGGTGGCGTTCCTGGGTCTGTAGAGCTGTCTTCAGCTGCACATGTCCATCCAGAAGGAATGCTCTGGTGGGGCAGAGGAAGGACTGTACAAGTGGGCACGTCTCTGGGCTGATGGGGAGAAGCAAGCTTCCTGTAGGCAAAACAGAAAGAAGAATAGGTGATCCAACTTGAAGAATAGGCTCACAGAACATTTACAAAAACTCAAGGAAGAACACCAAAACTCATTTGAGATTTGAAATGCGTATGACAATCTATCGAACTCATAAATGGCGATGAAATGCAAATACCATTAAGGGACAAAAGAGTAAAGTATCCAAAATGACAGGTAATTTAGGTTGGATTGCTGCAATGCGCTCTACGTGGGGTTGCCCTTGAAGACGGCCCGGAGACTACAGTTGGCTCAAAGATCAGAAGCCTCCCCCCTCCAGCACCACCCGCTGTTCTGAGATCAGACTGAAGAGAGGGGCCTGGAAGGCTGTTCCATCTTGCCTCCTCCACTGTGAATATAATCTATCTATATATAAAGGAAGAGTCGTCATGGAGAGACCGTCCCAAACAGAGAAACCTTACAACGCAGAAACACCAAACTTGACAACAGAAATAGGCCTCAAGCAAGGTATGATTGTAGCAAAGAAACTTTCCCATCCAAAACCTAAAGGCCCCAAAACAACGAGGTAAAAACTACATTTCCCAGTATCCTCCGGGGCTCCCAACGACTCTCCCAGCCTCTACATTCTGACAACATGATTGGCTGCCAATAAGGGCAGATTTGCATAACTCCTGTGCTGGCCAGCCAACATGAACATTCCGACCCATAATAAACTGTCAGAGGAGGATAAGGCAAAGGGCTGAGGCACAAACACAAACACCCAATTCACTTCCCACAGAAAATTTACACCCCTACAAATCACAGACCACGCCCAAAATTGACAGTAAGGCTTCATTAACTTAATTTCCCTGACTAGGCCTCACTTAATGGAATGCTGTTTACGCTCTGAATTGACAGTAAGGCTTCATTAACTTGATTCTTCCGACTAGGCCTCAGCTCATGGGACATTGTGTATGACCTGAATTTACAGTAAGGCTTCATTAACTTGCTGTTCCTGACTAGGCCTCAGCTCATGGGACATTGTGTATGGCCTGAATTTACAGTAACCTACCTTGGCACACACAGCCCCTATGACCCACGCTACATTCTACTACAGTTTGGAGGAGGGTGGACCATGGATGATGGGACTTGAAGTACCTCCATGGATGATGTGATTTGTACTACTTAAAACCCATCATTCCCCACAGACCACTGTGGCCCAGAGCCAAGACCGATAAAGACCAAACTTGGCACACAATGCCCCCATGACCCACACCCCATCCGACTGCAGTTCAGAGGAGGACACACCATGGATAATGGGATTTCAAGTACCTCCACTCACTTCCAAAGTACCCCACCCCACACGCATCAACCTCTACATCAGCACAGCAGACGGAAAGACAAAAACATTGTATATCCACAAACAATGCAGAACGCCAGCAACACCACACACCAACAACTCCCCAGGACTTCAACATCCCACCCACCAGAACAACCCACAACGACACAGCCATGGTCCCAACAACACCATAACTAACAACAATTCCAACCCTTACATATTCAGACTTTCTCGCATCTCCTAAATAGGGCACAGCAACGCGTGCCGGGTACAGCTAGTATACTATATTGTATATACATATAATATTGATAATATTATAGTATAATACAATATAATACTACTACTAATATGATATTATAATTATATATTTTATATTACATGTGCTATTACTAATAATATTACAGTATAATGATATAGTGCAATGTAATATATAAAAGTGCTGTCCAACTTCTAACCGCCAAGGGCCGGATTCCAGGTCACTGATCCCGCCCCTGGCCCCGCCCTGGCCCCGCCCCGCCCCCGCCCCCGGCCACACCCCCGCCCCCGCCTGCCGGGAAGCTTTGGGAGAGAGGGAGGAGCCACAGGGCACCCCTCCCTTCCAAGGGATCCTAGCCGCAGATGAAACTGGCGGTTTCGCGGCTTCAGCTGCTGCCGGGATGCCTTGAAGGAGAGAGCGCCGCTCGAGGGGACCCCCCCTCCCTTGCAAAGCATCGCGGCAGCCGCGAAGCTGGCGCCGAAGCCTTCAGCAGCTGCTGCGATGCCTTGCAAGGGAGGGAGGGGCCACCGGGGACCCTCCCTTGCAAGGCATTGCAGCAGCCGCGGAAGTGGGCGCCGGCTTCAGCCGCTGCTGCGATGCCTTGCAAGGGAGGGAGGGGCCACCGGGGGCCACCCTCCCTTGCAAAGCATCGCGGCAGCCGCGGAAGAGGGCCCCGGCTTCAGCCGCTGCGATGCCTTGCAAGGGAGGAGGCGCTGCCGGGGACCCCTCCCTTGCAAGGCATCGGTGCCGGCGAGAGAGGGAAGAAGAGGGCGGTGCAGGGAGGAGGAGCTAGCTCTCTTCCTCCTCCTTGCCACCACCCCTTGTCCCTCTCTCACCGGCGCCGATGCAATCCGGTTTGCATCGGCGGCGCGCGGAGAGAGGGACGGAGGGGGCGGTGCAGGAAGGAGGAGCTGGCTCACTTCCTCCTCCCTGCCCCGCCGCCCCCTCCCCCACGGCTGCCATTTTTGTTAAAATAAAGTTTTAAAAAATGGCGGCCGGGGGCCTAGCGGGGGCCGTGTCCAACAGGCTGGGGGCCGTAGACGGCCCCGGGCCGCCAGTTGGACAGCCCTGATATATAATATCAATATTGTGCTATGGCAATAATATAATATATTGTATTTACATTTTACTTGTAAGCCGCTCTGAGTCCCCTTCGGGGTGAGAAGGGCGGCATATAAATGTCGTAAATAATAACAATAATATATTTCACAACTACGTTTCTGAAACTGTGAACACCACTGAAGTTCACCATCAAGAATGTCTATCCAGATTCTAATTTAAAGTTTAGCTTTTGGTATTAATAATGACAAGGCGAGGTTTTATTGTGCAGATAAGTCACTTCGAGACTCAGCTTTTTCCTTCCCCTTTTCCTTCTATCCCCTCACCATCTGCCCGAGTGTTGTTCTCTCGAACCCCGATGACTTCTTCATCCAATCCAATTTATTGAAATGACAACAGTAGGAACAGCTGGCCATCCAAAGAACTTTGCGGGGCCATTGCCTGCGTGAAGGCGCTCCCTGCGCCAGTGCTTCTTGGCCTCCCCATCCCAGCATTTGCTTTGACCCTTGCTGAGTACAGCTGGGTTTTTCTGAGGAGTCGAAGATAATTGCTGACTTGGGAAACCCTGACAGCTGGCGCTGGAAGGACACGCACTTCAGCATGAGCATGACTCATTTTCAATGTCATGCAGCCGCTATCTACATTCTCCTGGCAGGTCAGTGAGAGTCCAGGCTGTAGTCTTATTTAAGAAAGTGGCATTTTACTGTTTCTTCATTCTCAAAAAACCAAAAAACCCAAGATATTTACTTTTATACTGGTTAATCTGACTGGTGAATTGATCTGCAGAAATTGTGGGGACCACTTTCCAATTTCCTTAATTTTGAGAGCTGGCTTTAAAAATTTGGAGCAGACCTGGCAGTGGCTGGGTATCAGCTGCATAAGATCTCTACCGACTAGAAAGTCATGAGTTCGAGGCCTGCCCGAGTCGAGGTGGGCTCTCGACCTATTGTGTAGCCTGTTGTCGACCTTTGCAACCCAAAAGACAGTTGCATCTGTCAAGTAGGAAATTAAGGTACCACTTAGTGGGAGGCTTAATTTAACTGATTTCTGAGGCCATAAAAAGATCTCCAGAAAACACGCTGAGGGATGATGGGGTGCGACAGCTCCCCCTGGTGGACGGATGTTAAATTGCCTCTGTCTGTCTTGTGTGTTTGTGTGTCTAAATGTAACGTGTACATTGTAATCCACCCTGAGTCCCCTGCGGGGTGAGAAGGGCGGAATAGAAATAAAAGTAAATAAATAAATAAATTCTGAATTTTTTTTTGAGTATCCTATCAGCACGCATATATGAACATGGAAGACCAGCAGTCCTGGCCAGGACCTCCCCTAAACTGAGTATACAACAGGGGTCGGGACGCTTTTTGACTCAAAGAGCCATAAAAGCAAAATATTTGGAAATTTATTTCAGTGAGAGCCATATAATATATATAATATATTTTAAGACTGAATTCAACTAAATGTGAGTCTATACATACATACGATGAGAAAAGGATTCCCTGGCAGAATGACGGGACACTTCAGACCTGGCTCTGCAAAAGGCATGCTCAGGACTCTGGGCAGGAAGAGAAGGCGGAAGGAAGGAAGGGGGAAAGAAAGAAAGAAAGACAGAGGAAATAAAGGAGGAAGGGGGAGAGGAAGAAAGAAAGATAAAGGAAATAAAGGTGGGGGGAGAGGAAGAAAGAAAAGAACAACGAACTATGGAAAGGGAAGAAAAGAAAAGCAGGAGAGAGACAAGGAGGGGAAAAGAAAGAAGGAAATGGGAAGTGAGGAAAGGAAAGGGTGGGGACAAGAAATGAAAGGGAGTGAGGTAGAAATAAAATAATGAAGGGAAAAGAAGAAAAGAAAGAAGGGGAGAGAGAGGGAAGTGAAAAGAAAGGAAGGGGGAAAGGAAGCATTGGGGAAAAGAATAGAAGAGGAAGGAAGGAAGGAAGTGGGAGAGAGAATGGAGGAAAGAAGAAGGGGGAGAGAGGGAGGAAAAAGGAAGGAGAGAAGGAAAGGGTGAAGGGGAGAAAGAAAGGAAGGGGGGGAAGGAAGAGGAAGGAAGAGGAAGAATGGAGGGAAGAAGGAAGGGGAGAGAGGGAGGGAGGGAAAAGGAAGGAGAGAAGGAGAAGGAAAGGGTGAAGGGGAGAAAGAAAGGAAGGAAGAGGAAGGAAGGAAAAGGGAGAATGGAGGAAAGAAGGAAGGGAAGAGAGGAAGGGAAAAGGAAGGAGAGAAGGAGAAGGGGTGAAAGGGGGAGAAAGGAAGAGGAAGGAAGGAAGGCCCGGGCTGCTCTGGTGAGCCAGATGCAATCATGAAAAGAGCCACACCTGGCTTCCGAGCCATAGGTTCCTGACCCCTGGTATACAACCTTAGAACATCCCCTGAATCTTTTGCAATATGCTGTAAGTTCCATAGAAGCACAGAGCTGGAAGAGAGCACATGGGCCATCTAGTCCTTGACAAATGTCCTGGGATTCCTTGACAGATGAAGATCATGTTCTGAACCACAGCATGGAATAGTTATTATTTGGACTACTACAACCAGATTCCCATAAATGCGCCTGGGGCGCATCTGGCCACCAGGTTCCGTGCATGCGCCTTTGTTGTGACGCAAAGCGACTCCAGCTGGACCGAGACGCCAATCGCCCTAAGCGAGGCCGAAAAGGAGGAACTTCTTGCAGCCGGAGGCGGGAGGCTCTGTCCTGGCTGCAAGAAGTTCTTCCTTTTCAGCCTTGCTTAGGTCGATTGGCGTCTCAGTCCAGCTGGAGTTGCCTCGCGCCGCAACAAAGGCACATCCGCGGAACTAACTGGCCCTGCGCATGAGCACACTGGCACACATATGCGGAACTAGCTGGCCCTGTGCATGCGCACACCGGGGCGCATGCACGGAACTAGCTGGCCCTGTGCATGCGCACACCGGTGCACATATGCAGAACTAGCTGGCCCCTACGATTGCGCACACCGGTGCACATATGCAGAACTAGCTGGCCCTACGAATGCGCACACCGGTGCACATATGCAGAACTAGCTGGCCCTGTGCATGCGCACACCGGTGCACATATGCAGAACTAGCTGGTCCTGTGCATGCGCACACTGGTGCACATATGCAGAACTAGTTGGCCCTGCGCATGTGCACACCGGTGCACATATGCGGAACTAGCTGGCCCTACGAATGCGCACACCGGTGCACATATGCGGAACTAGCTGGCCCTGTGCATGCGCACACCAGTGCACATATGCAGAACTAGCTGGCCCTGTGCATGCGCACACCGGTGCACATATGCAGAACTAGCTGGCCCTACGAATGCGCACACCGGTGCACATATGCAGAACTAGTTGGCCCTGCGCATGCGCACACCGGCGCATATATGGAGGTGCCTGGCATTAAGGTCTACAGACTCACTAGTACGCGGCAGAGGGCGTTCACCGTGGCCGCGCCAACCTTGTGGAACACCCTCCCTGAGGAGATACGAGTCATCTGGGACCTAATGCCGTTCCGCAGAGCCGTTAAGACCTGGCTATTTAGACAGGCATTTGGCCCATAACCAGTGCCCATCATCATCAGCACTCTATTGTGCCACCGCCATCGCATTTCTGCTGTCTTATTGCAGTTTTGCTGGGAATAGGCTTGAATTGGTGGGTTTTAAATTGTTTTATTGTGTTTTTATGTGTTTTATCTGCTATTTTAACTCTGTAAACCGCTCTGGGCTCCAGAGAGAGCGGTATATTAAATTGAACTAATACATAAATAAAATACTGTATATGCAGAACTAGTTGGCCCTGCGCATGCTCACACACGCACACATGCAGAACTAGCTGGCCCTATGCATGCGCACCCGCGCGAGGCTGGAGAGCGAGAGGGCGCCAAAATATGTTTGTGTAGCATTTCGAATTACCTTAGTCCGGCCCTGTCAGTCGCCTAGCCTGCCGGAGATGGAAAAAAGCCACTTTGCTGGCATTGGAGATCTGAGCCACCATTGATAGCCGAGAGTCCAGCAGGACTCCGAAGCTCTTCACAGAGGACGGCAGACACAGAGTTACACTGTCTAGGGTAGGCAACTGAACAGCCCCTCCACCAGCCACAAGATTTCCATCTTTGCCGGGTTCACCCTCAACCTGCTAGCACACAGCCATCCAGTCACGGCTTCAAGGCACTCTTGGAAATTATCAGGTACAGAGTCGGGCCGGCCGTCCATTCACAGAACGAGCTGAGTGTCATCAGCATACTGGTAACACTCTAGTCCAGGGGTGGGCAGCCCACAGCCTGCGGGCTGCATGCGGCCCGGCAGCTGATTCTGTCCGGCCCGGGGAGAAGGGTGTCGAGGGCAGGGCCAAGAGGAAGGGTTGCGGTTGCCGCCATACCATCGCGGGCTCTGTGGGGCCTGTGTCGGCAGACAGGCCGGAGGAGCGGCGGCTTTCAAGTGCCTGCCATCCCTGGAGGCGATCCGGGCCTGCAGGGGGAGCACTCGGCCACCTGTGGGGCTGATCTCCCTGGCGACCCGGAAGACTTGATCGTCTTCCGGGTCGCCAGGGCATCAGCCGCCTCAGATCGCCGACTGCTCCCCTGCAGGCCCGGTTCACCTCCAGGGATGGCAGGCACTCCATAGCAGGGCGATCAGCTGGGGAACGGCTGGGGGCGAGAGCGGGCGCAGGCCGGCAGCCTCCGATTGTCTGTTGCTCTGCTCTCCTCTGCTGCTGTGGTGGCTGGGTCCGCTTTGCAATCCTCTGGACTGGGTCCATTGGACCATTGCATCTTGGTTCGCACCTTGTCTTCTTGAATTTAATTTAATTTTAGTGGTTTTTATTATTATTTTATAATAACAATATAATAATATAATGTTATATTATATTATAATTTCAATAATATTATAATGGCTATATATATGCTATAATATAATAATTATGATATTAATACTAATAATATATGAATATTTCTTGATATATTAATATGTTAATATTAATGATGTGTAATATATAGTAAATATAGTAAATAAATAAATAAATAATGTAGATTAAAATGTAGTTTCGCCTTTAGGTGTGGCCCTCCATAATATTTTCTGGCTCTCTTGTGGCCCCTTGGAAAAATAATTGCCCACCCCCGCTCTAGTCCGTAGCTCCAAACCAGTTGAGCGAGAGGCCGCATATAGATGTTAAAAAGCAGGGGGGGGGGGGAGAATGGGCCCTTGGGGAACTCCACAAACAAGTACCCTTACCAACCTCTGTCTTTTTGTTAGATTTGCAGAATTGAGGTTTCAGAACCTCAAAATAACCCCAGCTTCCCTCTCCCCGCCTCCACGATTGTGCTTTTCGTGATTTTGAAAGTAATATGTGAACAAATCATGTTTTCTGTTTCTTGCTTTGGGGTCACACTAGGGCACTCAGCTTTCAGCTATTTAAGTAATGGGAATTTCAACGCTATATCATCAAGTAATGGAAATGTTTTCTATGTTAGGGACAAAAGCAGGCACGAATCATTTAAGATGTAATGATTCAAATTTCGCAAACTAATGGAGATGGTGCAATAATGTCGGAACGCTGTGCACAGGCTGGGAGGTGGGACAAAACACTTGCACAGGGCAATTGAGGTTAGACACTCAATTCTGCAAGTCATATTCATAAAAGACATATAAACAGCCAAAATTTATGAAGAGTGACTACAATCTCAGTGGGCTTCTAAAAGTGGACACAGCAGTGTTTCCCAACCTTTTTTGAGCCGCGGCACATTTTTTACATTTACAAAATCCTGGGGCACACTACCAACCAAAATGACACAAAATGACACTCTAACACAGTAATACATATAGTTAATATGTTTTTAAATGTATTTATATACCCAGTGTGAAACCAAGAGAAAATGCTATAAGAGTTTGGTGGGCATTGACCTTGGGTTTTGGAGTTGTATTTCACCTATATCCAGAAAGCACTGTGGACTCAAACAATGTTGGATCAGGACCTGGCATGAATACTCAATATGCCCAAATGTGAGCACAAATGGAGTTTGGGGAAAATAAACCTTGCCATTTGGGAGTTACAGTTTCTGGGATTTATAGTTAACACACAATCAAAGAGCATCCTGAACTCTTGCAACAATGGAATTGAACCAAACTTGGCATATTGAACTCTCATTACCAACAAAAAGCACCGAAAGGGTTTGCTTGGGAATTGTCCTTGAGTTTGGAAGTTGTAGTTCATTTTGTGTCATTTTGGTTGGTGGTGTGCCCCCAGATGTTTTTAATGTTAAAAGTGTACCGCAGCTCAAAAAAGGTTGGGAAACACTGGTCTAGACTGACTGGCAGCAGCTTTACAGGATTTCAGGGTGGATTCTTTCCTAGTTATAGCTAAATATGTCAGGGATCAAACCAAGGGGCCTTTTCCAGGCGAAACATGTGCTCTGGCACTGAGCGGCAGTCCCACCTTTATCTGTTGCCTCAGTAACATTTGCTAAATACTTGGCATTGTTTGCAAAACCTATTGTAAAAAGATACACAAGTCAGTCAGTGCACACAAAGCATGCTTATCTTATTCTGGTAGCTTCATCAAGTCATCCGTGTCCAACACAGATAATCGACACAGACAATGAGATAGGAGAAGAAAAGAGGATGATAAAACAAGGAGGAAGCCTCAACTCGCTAGGTAACTCACATGTATAGAAATCATAGAGTTGATCATTCTCTTTGTATAGAATAACCATTCCAAAATCAAAGCATCAAAGAAAATCCTAGAACAGTGTTTTCCAACCTTTTTTGAGCCGCGGCACACTTTTTACATTTACAAAATCCTGGGGCACACCACCAACCAAAATGACACAAAATGACACTCTAACACAGTAATACATATAGTTAATATGTTTTTAAAGGTATTTATACACTCAGTGTGAAACCTGGGCCTGTTTCGATGAACACAACATAGATATCCTGGCAGGAATGGCAGAAAGACACAAACGTCCCACACAGAACTCCCATAGCCAAGAGAAAATGCTATAAGAGTTTGGTGGGCATTGACCTTGGGTTTTGGCGTTGTAGTTCACCTATATCCAGAGAGCACTGTGGACTCAAACAATGTTGGATCAGGACCAAACTTGTATTCTCAATATGCCCAAATATGAACGCAGATGGAGTTCAGGGGAAACAGACCTTGACATTTGGGAGTTTTAGTTGCTGGGATTTATAGTTCCCCTACAATCAAAGAGCATTCTGAACCCCACCAATGATAGAACTGGGCCAAACTTCCCACACAGAACCCCCAGGAAGCATGAGGAGGTCTCTACTTGGGGAAAGGGAGGCGGGCCTTCCCAATGCATGGAGAGGGAGAGACCAAGTAGACAACGGGTGGGAAGGAGGCCTTTATCGAGGTAGGTTTCTTAGGGTTTTTACACTTCAACACACTAGACTCTCCCCCCCCTCCCCTCCTGGAGGTTCCAATTTCCCACGGCACACCTGATGATCGCTCACGGCACACTAGTGTGCCCCGGCACACTGGTTGAGAAACACTGTCCTAGAAGAAACAAAAGATTAAGGATTTGAAAGTAGTTTTCTTTGGATATAAAATCCAATTGTTCGTTCCAACTACATTAAACCTACTCATAGAATCATAGAGTTGGAAGAGACTTCGTGAACCATCCAGTCCAACCTCTGCCAAGAAGCAGGGAAATCGCATTTAAAGTACCAATGGGACTTTTTCAAGGGCTGGTTTGCAAATTCCCATCTATTCAGATGGTGTAATCTAGCTGGGACTAACTATTGCCAGCTCCCATACCATTAACAGAGCAGAAAAAGAGTGTAGAATTCTGAAACATTACATTTCGCAAACTATATTTTTGAGCAAGCTTTGGAAATCAAGGAGAACAGCAGGATCTTTACAGAGTCAAAATAATTACCAGCCTACAGAAGGAATACACACACACACACACACACACACACACACACACACAAGCTTGGGGACTCAGTGGTGCCCGGATTATTTGAGAAAGGCATTGTTTGTTTTGTGAAGTTTGGTAATATCGGTTTGGTAGTGTGTAATGCTATCAGAATTTTTTTCTAGTTTTTTTAAATTAATGCTCCCATTATAAAATGTATAGGGATGTGGGGTAAATACAATTCCTAGAATCGTGGGTCAATCCTTCTCAAACTCTACTATTTTTCAAAGATGGCCATGTTGGGTCTGTTTGGTCCAGATCTGACATCAGCTGGGTTCAGTTGTATCTATAGATCAGTGTTTTTCAACCTCTTTTGAGCCAGCGGCACGTTTTTACATTTACAAAATCCTGGGGCACACCACCAACCAAAATGACACAAAATGACACTCTAACACAGTAATACATATAGTTAATATGTTTTAAAATGTATTTATACACTCAGTGTGAAACCTGGGCCTGTTTCGATGAACAAAACATATATATTACTTCCTCTCACATATTTATACATGGCTATCATGTCTTCTCTCAGCCTTCTCTTCTTCAGGCTAAACATGCCCAGCTCTTCAAGCCGCTCCTCATAGAGCTTGTTCTCCAGACCGTTGTGAAATTTCACCCTGAGTAAAACTTGCTTCCAGTTAACTATGGATGTCATGAAGCTGTTATAAACAGTTCTTTGGGGGGAACTCTAAAAAAATCCAGTAAAATAGTAAAAAAAAAAACCCAAGTGGAGAGGCTCAATTTGTTTCTTGAAACCTGTGAGGGGGCTGCTAGGAGGAGGGAGAGTGCCAATTTCCCACGACACACCTGATGATCGCTCACGGCACACTAGTGTGCCACGGCACACTGGTTGAGAAACACTGCTATAGATATTAGGCCTGTTTAGGTCCAGTTCGGAAAAACCTAAAATTCGGAAAAACTTTGAAATTGGATTGCTTTGCTTTTAGATACCTAAATTTCCCCGAATGGTGTTAACATTTTGCTATTATACATGTAAATGGGGTTGGAAAGTCATGGTGTGACTATTAGTTTTGCTTGGCTGCAGCCCATTATCTGAGTGTGTGGAACTGATACAATCAATCATCACTCTGCTGAGTCAGCATGGAGCATTGTTTCTTATCTTCTCAATGGAAGGCAAGCTGATAGATGATGATCACATCATGGCTCGACTTTCACCCATCGGAGCAAGGTATAGAGAAAGGTTTTGAAATTCCTGGGGGTCAAAAATTCAATCTCTATTCCTTGATATTCACTATAGCAGTGTTTCCCAACCTTTTTTGAGCCGCGGCACACTTTTTACATTTACAAAATCCTGGGGCACACCACCAACCAAAATGACACAAAATGACACTCTAACACAGTAATACATATAGTTAATATGTTTTTTAATGTATTTATACACTCAGTGTGAAACCTGGGCCTGTTTCGATGAACTCAACATAGATATCCTGGCGGGAATGGCAGAAAGACACAAACTTCCCACACAGAACTCCCATAACCAAGAGAAAATGCTAAAAGAGTTTGGTGGGCATTGACCTTGGGTTTTGGAGTTGTAGTTCACCTATATCCAGAGAGCACTGTGGACTCAAACAATGTTGGATCAGGACCAAACTTGGCACGAATACTCAATATGCCCAAATATGAACGCAGGTGGAGTTCAGGGGAAATAGACCTTGACATTTGGGAGTTGTAGTTGCTGGGATTTATATTTCCCCTACAATCAAAGAGCTTTCGGAACCCCACCAATGATAGAACTGGGCCAAACTTCCCACACAGAACCCCCAGGAGGCAAGAGGAGGTCTCTACTTGGGGAAAGGGAGGCGGGCCTTCCCAATGCATGGAGAGGGAGAGACCAAGTAGACAATGGGTGGGGAGGGGGTGGTTGTAATTTTGTGCCTTTATCGAGGTAGGTTTCTTAGGGTTTTTACACTTCAACACACTAGACTCTCCCCCCTCCCCTCCTGGAGGTTCCAATTTCCCACGGCACACCTGATGATCGCTCACGGCACACTAGTGTGCCCCGGCACACTGGTTGAGAAACACTGCACTATAGCAGCAATGTGAAGCGGCTGTATGTTATTTGCTCAGCCATTTGCAAGTCTGTTCTGGTGTCTGAAGGTTCAAAACTCCCACCACCCCAGCAAACACTGCTGACAGAAAGATCTAAATCTGAACATGTTAATCTACTCTTCAGATACCAAGAACAAGAAACATTACTATTCAACCAAGTGAGAGGACACCTATTGCACTACTCTCTTTTGGTAACCAAGTCTGGTCAAGTTCCTATTAGACCAGTGGTTCCCAAACTTTTTTGGCCTATCGTTCCCTTTCCAGAAAAAATATTACTCAGCGGCCCCCTAGAAATTAATTTTTTTAATAGCAATTAAACAGAAAGACATATGTTCGAGGACGGGTCAATAAGTCTGTGACTTTTTGAATGAAACATGGGGTTTTTGAATAAAGAAATCATTTTATTTTCAACGTCGTCTCCTTTGAGCTCTATACACTTTGTCCAACGTTTCTCCATTTTTTTGATCCCTTCCAAAAAATAAGATTTGTCGAAGTCATCAAAATATGTATTTGTTTGTGAGATGATTTCATTGTTGGGAGTCCAATCTCTTTCCGCCGAGCCATTTCTTCAGGTTTGGAAACAAGATATTGTCACTCAGGGATATGACGGTTGCTATTTTATGGGCTGACAAACCCACCACGGCCTTCTTTGGCGCCGATTCACCCCACTGTTTTGACTGCTGTTTGGTCTCTGGTGTGTTGTGGTGGATCCACGTTTCGTCCACGGTTACGAAACGGCGCAAAAACCCGTCCATATTGTGGTTGAACAACGCCAAACACTCCTGCGAAATTGTCACACGATTGCGTTTGTGGTCGATTGTGAGCAAACGCGGCACCCATCTTGCGGAAAGCTTTCTCATACCCGAATTATCATTTAAAATTGAAACCACTGAACCATGAGAGATGCCTATGGCTTCCACAATCTCTCGCACTTTCAATCTCCGATTGGCCAACACCATATTGTGATTTTTTTCAATTGTTTCGAGTGTAGAGACTCAACTGGGCATCCAGAATGTTCGGCATCTTCCGTGCTTGTACGACCACAATAAAATTCAGTAAACCACTTTTTTACCATTGAAATTGATGGTGCAGAGTCCCCATAGTATTTCTCAAGCTCAGCCTTGGTTTGAGTGATGGGTTTTTTCTGCAAAAATAATGCTTAATGAGCACACAAAATTCACTTTTTTCCATTTTCTCCTCGAATCAGGCGGTAGTCTGCTACCAATGGCTGTCAAACACAAACTAAGTGACGCAGCTTGTTCAAATTTTGACAGGAGTCAACTGACAGATGCCTGTTGACAGGAGCAGTGCTGCCCTTTCAGTTAAGAGGTGAGAAATTCAAAAAGTCACTGACTTATTGACCCGCCCTCGACTTAATGCAGTGGTTCTCAACCTTTCTAATGCCGTGATGGTAAATAAGGTTCCTCATGTTGTGGTGACCCCCAACCATATTTCCGTTGCGACTTCATAAATAATTTTGCTACTCTTATGAACTCTAATACAAATATCTAATATGCAGAACCTTCTCACCTGGCGCCACGCCATTTTGAGGAAACAAAAGGGGCGGCGCCAAGGAAGAGGGCCTCGCGACCCCTCCTCAATGGCCAATTAACCCCTCTTGGGATTGCGACCCCCAGTGATTTCAGCCATGCTTTCACCCCCCCCCCTTACAGTGATTCATCGCTCCCCAAATGTACCTGTGGCCATCACCGCCCCCCTGGATTGCTCCAGCGCCCCCCAGGGGCAGTAGCGCCCACTTTGGGAATGACGGCTATAGATGAAATATATATTGGGAAATAGGTGACTCCTCCCACTCTCTTACATCATAGCCTAATTTTCAAATTCTCTTATTGCTATAATTATATGTATTTCCAGCCCACCTTTTCCCAGATTGGGACTCAAAGTAGCGGAAAATGTTCAAAAATCAATAAAAAGACATTTATTTATTTATTTATTTATTTATTTATTTATTTATTTATTTATTGAGGCTTCTCAACCGCCGACTCCCGAGGGCTCGCGGCGGCTCACAAGAGCCAGTGGCACAGCGCCAAAGGTTAAAACATACATAGTTAAACACACACACACACACACACACCAGGGCAACAATAATTGGCAATATCCAGCGCACTATATAAGCAGGCCACATCAAATGCCTGTTGGAATAGAAAAGTCTAAAATATCCACAAAAAAATCCCAAAAGTAAACCACAACTTTGCCATTTTATAGAAGTGGCACATTTTACAACACCATTGTATATAATGGGACTTCAGCATCCACACATGTTGGCATCCACGGGGGTCTTGAAACCAAGCCTTAGCACAGTGTTTCCCAACCTTTTTTGAGCTGCAGCACACTTTTTACATTTGCAAAATCCTGGGGCACACCACCAACCAAAATGACACAAAATGACACTCTAACACAGTCATACATATAGTTAATATGTTTTAAAATGTATTTATACACTCAGTGTGAAACCTGATGGTAGCTTGTTCAACTTAAGCCGTCTGAGGGCTCGCACTAAGACTCTAAACTATCTAGTCCGTGAGCTACTTTTTGCTGACGATGCTGCCCTTGTCGCCCATTCAGAAGCAGCCCTGCAGCGCCTCACATCCTGCTTTGCAACAGCTGCAGAGCTGTTTGGGCTGGAAGTCAGCCTGAAGAAAACAGAAGTCCTCTACCAGCCCGCACCACAGGAAGAACACCACCATCCTCACGTCAGCATAGGCACATCTGTGCTTAAGTCCGTTCAGCAGTTCACCTACCTGGAAGCATCATCTCTTCAGACGCCAAGATTGACAAAGAGATAGATCACAGATTATCAAAGGCATATAGTGCATTCGGAAGGCTTCACAAAAGAGTCTGGAGCAACAAGCACCTGAGACAAAGCACGAAAATCAGTGTGTACAGAGCTATCATACTGTCCATTCTCCTCTATGGGTCTGAAACATGGGTCACCTATCGCCAACACCTACGACTCCTCGAGCGCTTTCATCAGCGCTGTCTTCGCACAATCCTAAATATACACTGGACCGACTATGTGACGAATGTTGCTGTCCTTGAGCAAGCAGGGATCACCAGCATTGAGGCCATGCTATTGAGAACACAGCTGCGCTGGGCAGGACACGTCTCTAGGATGGAGGACCACCGCCTCCCAAAGATACTACTCTACGGTGAACTCGCCACGGGTCAGCGCAAGAGAGGCGCCCCCCAAAAGAGATATAAGGACTCCCTGAAACAACATCTCAGGCTTGGCCAGATTGATCACCACCCTGGCCTCACATCGGGAGGCATGGAGAAGCACTATCCACAATGCTGCGGCCTCTTTCGAGAAGACACGCCGAATGGGTCTCGAAGAGAAACGACAACGCAGAAAGAACCACAACTTGGAAAAAACATCACCCAAGGAGACTTTCTGCTGCGCTTTCTGCAACCGAACTTGCCTATCTCAGATTGGCCTTTTTAGTCATCAACGCGCTTGTAAAAAGCGTGGGATGAGTCCTTCCTGAATCTTCGTTCGCGAAGTAATGCCGAGAGAGTGAAACCTGGGCCTGTTTCGATGAACACAACATAGATATCCTGGCAGGAATGGCAGAAAGACACAAACTTCGCACACAGACCTCCCATAACCAAGGGGAAATGCTATAAGAGTTTGGTGGGCATTGGCCTTGAGTTTTGGAGTTGTAGTTCACCTATATCCAGAGAGCACTGTGGACTCAAACAATGTTGGATCAGGACCAAACTTGGCATGCATATTCAATATGCCCAAATGTGAATGCACATGGAGTTTGGGGGAAAATAGACCTTGACATTTGGGAGTTACAGTTTCTGGAGGGGGGGCTTCGAAAGACCAGCAGTCTCACTCTCCCTTAGGTTGCCCCCTCCCTCCCTGCCAGGCTTGAATTGGGGTCGTGGGGAGCAGGAGCGTCACTCACCACCTTTGCAGCTCCTCGGGGGTCAGCGGGGCGGCCCGGGTAGGCATCTCAGGGCTGGCGAAGCAGGTAGGAAGGAAGGCGGCAGCGGCGGGCAGGGAGCCGGAGGGAGGCCGAGAGCGGTTTCGCTCACATCGGGGAGGAGGGGGAGGAGGGAGGGAGGGACGGGGTTGGTGCTGGACTGAAGCATCCAGCATTCGGCCTGGGGGGGGGGAGGTAAGAGGAGGTCTCTACTTGGGGAAAGGGAGGCGGGCCTTCCCAATGCACGGAGAGGTGGGGAGGGGGGTGTTTGTAATTTTGTGCCTTTATCGAGGTAGGTTTCTTAGGGTTTTTATACTTCAACACACTAGACTCTCCCCCCCTCCCCTCCTGGAGGTTCCAATTTCCCACAGCACACCTGATGATCGGTCACGGCACACTAGTGTGCCCTGGCACACTGCTTGGGAAACACTGCCTTAGCAGAGACTACTTTGAGAAGTTTTGGTAGCCTACGCCTCCTATCCTACCAGGCGTAGGCGGCGGGCCGAAGTTCTCCCCCACCCTGAACCGGGGGCGGCAGGAATGCCACGAGGCCGGCCAGCACCAGGCCCCAGCCGGCAGTGAGGTGGTGGAGGGTGGCAGGCGCAGCCCCGGCAAGCATGGGAGGCGGGCCATCTCCCTCCCCTGCCCCACACTGGAGGCTCTGCAAGAAGCCCGGAGCAGGCCTCAGGACATGCGGCGGGCACATGCAGGCAGCCTGCTGGGCTCGAGCAGGGGAACGTGGGAGGCCCAGCCAGGATCCGCCCCCACCTGACACCGGAAGCTTCACATCCGGCCGGAGTCGTGTGGCAGGCCCGCAGGCAGGGGGGGGGGGGTAGGCACGGCCCTGGCGAGCGCAGGAAGCAGGCCGAGTCCCTCCCCCCTGACAACACAGGAAGCTCTGGGCAAGAGGCAGAATTTGAGGCGAAGGAGGGCGAAGGCCATGCGCGCAGCTGAGAGCCGGCATGTGAGGGACAGGCAGAGAGCCAGATGGAATCCTCAAAAGAGCCACATATGGCTCGCGAGCCATAGGTTCCTGACCCCTGTGCTAGGGGATTGTCTTCCAAAGTGTGCAAATCTCTTTTTGCCGATGATTGGGAATATATGGTCTTCCAGATATTGCTGGACTCCAATTTCCATCATTCCTACCCATCATAGCCAATGATTAGAAATGTTGGTAGTTACATTTATTTATTTATTTACTATATTTCTATACCGCCCCCCTCAGCCCAAAGGTGACTCGAGGCAGTTTACATAGTGCCCACAACCAGTGCCCACAATGTAAAATACAATTAAAAACAGTTGTATACTAACAGATAAAAACAATAAACAATTAACAATTAAAATAAAAAATACGTAGAGTGCATTACAGTAATCTCATCATTAAAATCACTTTCCATCGCATTGTCAAATCATTCCGTGATCACAATGAGATAATTATATTTCATCTGCAAAAGCCTGCTCAAACAGCCAGGTCTCAAATTTCTTTCGAAATGTTAGGAGGGAGGAGGCTGATCTAATGTCCCTAGGAAGGGCGTTCCATAGCCAAGGGGCCACCGCTGAGAAGGCCCTGTCTCTCGCCCCCGCCAATCGGGTCCGGTATTTAAGGCGTGACCGAGAGAATGGCGTCTCCAGTCAATCTTAAGCACCTGGATGGTTCATAGGAAGAGAGGCGTTCAGACCGATAAGCTGGGCCAGAACCGTTTAGGGCTTTAAAGGCTAAAGCCAGTACTTTGAATTGTGCCCGGTAGCAAACTGGCAGCCAGTGGAGCTGGCGCAACTGAGGACTTGTGTGCTCCCTGAGTGCCGCTCCTGTTATCAACCTGGCTGCTGTCAGTTGGACCAATTGAAGCTTCCGAACAGTCTTCAAAGGCAGCCCCACACAGAGAGCGTTGCAGTAATCTATACGGGATGTAACCCATATAAGATTTAAACACCCTCTAAAACATGTACAGATTAAAGCTAAGATTTTGTATTTACAGTATTTATATCCCGCCCTTCTCACCCTGATGGGGACTTAGAGCAGCTTACAGAACATACATACTGCAAAAATTCAGTGCTGATTATACAATTAACAAGGACAGACAAACATAGAGGCCAAGGCAGTTTTTCCCATCTTACTTCCGGCATCTTTGGGGTCATGCTTGATGCTGGCCACCAGGGGTGTTTGTGTGTGTTGCTGTTCTCCGATCGATGTCTTAAGAGCGCCTTTATTACCTCCCCGGTGAAAGTGGTACCTATTTTATCTACTCGCATTTTTGCTTTTGACCTTGCTAGGTGGCTAGGTGAGCTGGGGTTAACGGTGGGTGCTCACCCTAACCCAGGCTCGAACTGCCGACCTTCCGATCAACAGGATTTTTCCACAGCACAGCATTTTAGCCTGCTGTGCTAAGCCCAGCCACACTGTAGTAACATTTGTTGTTGTTAACAACAGAACATTAAATACAGGCCCGGATTAACTCCTTTTGGCACCCTAGGCCACATTTTGGAAGCCCCACCCCCAGGGCCATTGCTGGGCATGCATGGCAGCGGCCTTGGGGGCGGGGCTTCCCTCCGCCTCTTCCACCTCCTCGCCGCAATCGCCTTCCTTCAGTCAAGGAAGGTGGTCGCGGGGAGGAGGAGGAAGGGAAGCCCCGCCCCCGGGGCGCTGCTGGGCATGCGTGGCAGCGACCCCAGGGGCGGGGCCTCCTCGCCCCGCCCTCCTTCCTTGGGCGTGAGGAGGATGAGGCGGAGGGAAGCCCCGCCCCGGGGCCGCTGGCGGGCATGCGCGTGGCAGGAGGGCGCCACTGCCTCCTCCGCTATGTTCCTGGGTGCCGCGGGGGTGGGGGCGATGGCAAGGGGGGGCGCCATTCCCTCCTCCCGCACCCCTTCGCAGCGCTCTCCCCCGCCCTCCCCCGAGAGAGAGAGAGAGAGAGAGTTATCATGCCGCACGTTGCGATTTTGTTTGAACATTTGGGGGGGGGGGGTCCTTGATCTGGCCCCCCCCCTAGGCCTGCGCCCATTGGCCATGGCCTAGTGTGGCCTTATGGGTAATTCGGGCCTGATTAAATATAAGAAATCTATTGATACTAATATTCCAGGGAGCTCTGGCATGGGCTGGTCCATGAGGTCACGAAGGGTCAGAAGCGACTGAACGAATAAACAACAACAAATATTCCATTGATACAAAAACAACCAATGATTTACATCCTCGAAAAAGCAGAACCTGAGATCCAACCAAAACAATGTAACATCTGGAAAAGTTTACATCTACACAGATCACTTGAAATCAGAGTTTATTAGCAAATGCTTCACAAAAATAGCTCAATAAAAACGGTATGTCAAATAGCGCCAGTTCTTGAAGTACTACAAGCTCTGTTGCCAATTCAAGTCTTGGTAATATAAACTTCCCTGAAGTGATAACTCCAGAATATTTTTTTCTGAAACACAATAGTCCATTAACAACAGCTAAGAAAGAAGATCAACTGAATTTGTACTTTCCTACTGCTAGAAGTGAATTCAAAGATCTCCAAAATAATATTTTCTCAATTCCTTGCCCTTTGTGTGTGCCATGCTTAAAAAACAACCACTCCCATTCTTTCAGCAAAAACTATTCCTTTCTCTGTTTCTATTCTTGAAATAATTGCCCTACGATTGTTCTACGAGGGCGGGTCAATAAGTCTGTGACTTTTTGGATTTCCCACCTCTTAACTGAAAGGGCGACACTGCTCCTGTCAACAGGCACCTGTCAGTTGACTCCTGACAAAATTTGAACAAGCTGCGCCATTTAGTTTGTGTTTGACAGCCATTGATAGCAGACTACCATCTGATTTGAGGAGAAAATGGGAAAAGTGAATTTTCATTAAGCATTATTTTTTGCGGAAAAACCCATCACTGAAACCAAGGCTAAGCTTGATAAATACGATGGGGACTCTGCACCATCAAATTCAATGGTAAAAAAGTGGTTGACTGAATTTTGTTGTGGCCGTACAAGCACGGAAGATGCCGAACGTTCTGGACGCCCAGTTGAGGTCTCTACACCCGAAACAATGGGGGGAAATCACGATATGGTGTTGGCCGATCGGAGATTGAAAGTGGGAGAGATTGTGGAAGCCATAGGCATCTCCCGTGGCTCAGTGGTTTCAATTTTAAAGGATCACTTGGGTATGAGAAAGCTTTCTGCAAGATGGGTGCCGTGTTTGCTCACAATCGACCACAAACACAATTGTGTGACAATTTCGCAGGAGTGTTTGGCGTTATTCAACCGCAATATGGACGGGTTTTTGCACCGTTTCGTAACCGTGGAAGAAACGTGGATCCATCACAACACCAGAGACCAAACAGCAGTCAAAACCGTGGGTTTCTCAGTGTGAATCGGCACCAAAGAAGGCCAAGGTGGGTTTGTCAGCCAATAAAATGGCAACCGTCATAGCCCCGGGAAGCATCATCTCTTCAGACGCCAAGATTGATAAAGACATCGATCACAGATTAGCAAAGGCATAGAGTGCATTTGGAAGGATTCACAAAAGAGTCTGGAGCAACAAGCACCTGAGGCAAAGCACAAAAATCAGTGTGTACAGAGCTATCGTACTGTCTATTCTCCTATATGGGTCTGAAACATGGGTCACCTATCGCCAACACCTACGACTCCTCGAATGCTTTCATCAGCACTGTTTTCACACAATCCTATATATCCTTGAGCAAGTAGGAATCGCCAGCATTGAGGGCATGCTATTGAGAACACAGTTGCGCTGGGCAGGGCACGCCTCTAGGATGGAGGACCACCGCCTCCCAAAGGTACTACTCTACGGTGAACTCGCCACGGGTCAGCGCAAGAGAGGCACCCCCAAAAAGAGATATAAGGACTCCTTGAAACAACATCTCAGGCTTGGCCAGATTGATCACCAACAATGGTCCACATTAGGAGGCGTGGTGGCGCACTATCCACAATGCTGCGACCTCTTTTGAGATGACACGCCGAACAGGTCTCGAAGAGAAACGACAATGCAGAAAGAACCGCAACTTGGAAACAACATCACCCAAGGAGACTTTCTGCTGTGCCTTCTGCAACTGGACTTGCCTATCTCAGATTGGCCTTTTTAGTCATCAACGTGCTTGTAGAAAGCATGGGATGAGTCCTTCCTGAATCTTCGTTCGTGAAGAGAGAGAGAAAAAAGCCAAGATAGTATTTATAAACAAGCCTATAGTATTTCATCATCCTACCCACTCTCCCCTATAGAACGCTAAATGCTACCATGAGTGGAAGGCTAAAGGTCAATGTTATCTCCTATGGTTCATTTGGCCTTTCTGGGCTCATACAAACATCGCTTAATTGGGATGGAGATCTGCCTGGAAGAAGCGGACTAGCTACTAGGCATGAGAAAAAAGTTATGAAAATCAAAAGAAATCGTAAGTGATTCGTATGTAATGGGACTTTCTAGTTCAGGGCTGTCCAACTGGCGGCCCCGGGGCCAGATCCGGCCCCGTAGCCTGTTGGACACGGCCCCACCTATGCCCTCAGCCGCCATTTTTAATTTTTTTTTTTCAAAAAAAAAAAATCGATTTTTTTTTTAAAAATGGCGGCCGGGGGGAGGGAGGCGGGGCAGGGAGGAGGAAGAGAGCTAGCTCCTCCTTTTTTCGGCGCCCCTCCCTACCTAGGGTGGGGAGCCGCCGAAAGGGGGCAGAAGGCGGCGCCAAGAGCAGCGTTACAGGCCAGGGCGTGACGCGCTGCTCTTGGCGCCGCCTACTCCTCCTTTCGGCGGCTCCCCGGCCTAGGGAGGGGGGCGCCGAAAGGAGGAGAGGCGGTGCCAAGGGGCAGCGCGTCACGCCAGGCCAGACGCGGCTGCTCTTGCGCCGCCTACTTCTCCTTTTCGGCGGCTCCCCGGCCTAGGAAGGGAGGGGGCCGAAGGAGTAGGCGGTGCCAGGGGCAGCGTCACGGCAGGCCTGTGACGCGCTGCTCTTGGCGCCGCCTACTCCCTCCTCCCGGCGGCTTTAGGAGGGGGCGGGGCCTGGGCTGGGGGCGGGGCCTGGGGGCGGGGCCGAGTGGCCCCGCAAGTCATCAGTTACCTCTTATCCGGCCCTGGACCCGCCAGAAGTTGGACAGCACTGTTCTAGTTTATACGCATCACGGCAGCTAACCAGGAAGTAGACTTCCTTTTACGGTCCTTGAGGCCAACAATTTGCGTTATGATCGTAATAAATTCTTAATTATTGTACTACGTACTCACTTCTCCCTGTCTTCTCCCCCTCATTTCCTTCCCGCCTTCATTCAGCTTCTTCTTTTTCCCGCATTTCTATGGGGAACTGGAAGTGACGCTGCTGCTAGGCAATGCATTCTGGAAAGTGTAGTCCTCCTCTTTCCCGCTGGCTTCTCTCCCCCCTTCTCTTCCCCGTTGCTCTGCCTTGCCCCATCGCAGGGGCCAACTTCTCTCACTCACACACACACACTTCTCCTCCTCTCTCTCCCTGCGCTCTCTCAGATGCTTCTCCCCCCTCCCTTCTCTTCCCCGTTGCTCTGCCTTGTCCCATCGCAGGGGCCAACTTCTCTCTCACACACACACACACACACTTCTCCTCCTCTCTCTCCCTGCGCTCTCTCAGATGCTTCTCCCCCCCTTCTCTTCCCCGTTGCTCTGCCTTGCCCCATCGCAGGGGCCAACTTCTCACACACACACACACACACTTCTCCTCTCTCTTTCCCTGCGCTCTCTCAGATGCTTCTTCCCCCCCCTTCTCTTCCCCGTTGCTCTGCCTTGCCCCATCGCAGGGGCCAACTCTCTCTCACACACACACACTTCTCCTCCTCTCTCTCCCTGCGCTCTCTCAGATGCTTCTCCCTCCCTTCTCTTCCCCCGTTGCTCTGCCTTGCCCCATCGCAGGGGCCAACTTCTCACACACACACACACTTCTCCTCCTCTCTCTCCCTGCGCTCTCTCAGATGCTTCTCCCCCCCCTTCTCTTCCCCGTTGCTCTGCCTTGCCCCATCGCAGGGGCCAACTCTCTCTCACACACACACACACTTCTCCTCCTCTCTTTCCCTGCGCTCTCTCAGATGCTTCTCCCCCCCTTCTCTTCCCCGTTGCTCTGCCTTGTCCCATCGCAGGGGCCAACTTCTCTCACACACACACACACACTTCTCCTCCTCTCTCTCCCTGCGCTCTCTCAGATGCTTCCCCCCCTTCTCTTCCCCGTTGCTCTGCCTTGCCCCATCGCAGGGGCCAACTTCTCTCACACACACACACACTTCTCCTCCTCTCTCCCCTGCGCTCTCTCAGATGCTTCTCCCCCCGTCCTTCTCTTCCCCGTTGCTCTGCCTTGCCCCATCGCAGGGGCCAACTTCTCTCTCACACACACACACACTTCTCCTCCTCTCTCTCCCTGCGCTCTCTCAGATGCTTCTCCCCCCTCCCTTCTCTTCCCCGTTGCTCTGCCTTGCCCCATCGCAGGGGCCAACTTCTCTCACACACACACACACACTTCTCCTCCTCTCTCTCCCTGCGCTCTCTCAGATGCTTCTCCCCCCCTTCTCTTCCCCGTTGCTCTGCCTTGCCCCATCGCAGGGGCCAACTTCTCTCACACACACACACACACTTCTCCTCCTCTCTCTCCCTGCGCTCTCTCAGATGCTTCTCCCCCCCCTTCTCTTCCCCGTTGCTCTGCCTTGCCCCATCGCAGGGGCCACTACTCTCTCACACACACACAGAGGCTTCTCCTCCTCTCTCTCCCTGCGCTCTCTCAGATGCTTCTCCCCCCCCTCCCTTCTCTTCCCAGTTGCTCTGCTTTGTCTCCTCCTCTCTCTCCCTGCGCTCTCTCAGATGCTTCTCCCCCCTCCCTTCTCTTCCCCGTTGCTCTGTCTTGCCCCATCGCAGGGGCCAACTTCTCACACACACACACACACACACACTTCTCCTCCTCTCTCTCCCTGCGCTCTCTCAGATGCTTCTCCCCCCTCCCTTCTCTTCCCCGTTGCTCTGCCTTGCCCCATCGCAGGGGCCAACTTCTCTCTCACACACACACACACTTCTCCTCCTCTCTCTCTCCCTGCGCTCTCTCAGATGCTTCTTCTCCCCCCTTCTCTCTCCCGTTGCTCTGTCTCCCCCCATCGCTCTCTCAGGGCCAACTTCTCTCTCACACACACACACACACTTCTCCTCCTCTCTCTCCCTCGCTCTCTCAGATGCTTCTCCCCCTCCTCTCTCTCTGCCTTGCCCCACAGGGGCCAACTTCACACACACACCACACTTCTCCTCCTCTCTCTCTCCCTGCGCTCTCTCAGATGCTTCTCCCCCTCCCTTCTCCTCCCGTTGCTCTGCCTTGCCCCATCGCAGGGGCCAACTTCTCTCTCTCACACACACACACACACACTTCTCCTCCTCTCTCTCCCTGCGCTCTCTCAGATGCTTCTCCCCCCCACATCAATTTACATTTCCGCTGACTTGCCACATCGCAGCGGCCAACTTCTCTCTCACACACACACACACACCCTCCTCCTCTCTCTCCCTGCGCTCTCTCAGATGCTTCCCCCCCCTCCCTTCTCTTCCCCGTTGCTCTGCCTTGCCCCATCGCAGGGGCCAACTTCTCTCTCTCACACACACACACACTTCTCCTCCTCTCTCTCCCTGCGCTCTCTCAGATGCTTCTCCCCCCTCCCTTCTCTTCCCCGTTGCTCTGTCTTGCCCCATCGCAGGGGCCAACTTCAGCCCTCCAGGTAGGTGTTTTGGACTTCAACTCCCACCATTCCTCACAGCCTCAGGCCTCTTCCTTTTCCTCTCAGCCTGGGCAAACTTGGGCCCGCGCTCCCTCAGGATCGGGGTGAGAGAGAGGCAGCGAGGAGCGAGGGGGCTCCTCCTCCTTTGTTTTGCTGCTTCCAAGAATAGAATACCCCCCTCCCTCCTTCCTATTTGGAGAGTCCCATCTAGAACTCAGTGTGATTTATTCAAGTTTTGGCCTACAACCAATTTACCAGCTGTTAGGATTTCTGGGAGTTGTAGGCCAAAACCATCTGGAATGCGCATGCGCTGGCATACGAACTACTAATGAATTTCGTTAGTAATTAAGTTACATTTTAGAAATTTTTGGAATTTTTTTTGTAAGTCTTTCTTTTACTAATCAACCCCCCCCCCCCCATTTGATTTTAGAATCGCCATTTTTGGGTTCGAAACCATGCCTACTTGCTACATTTGCCTGTCTTGTAGATGAAGACTCTTGTATTTGAAATATTAAAACCTATACACAACAGTCAAGGCTCCATATTTCACAGTACAGCTAGCTCAAGCCTCTATTTATGGTAGTATTTATTACTATCACTTGTGTTAGAAGAATCTTTCGACACAACTATAGTCTAGCTTGGAACTTCAATTAAAATATATGAAGCCCGAGTAGCTAGAAGATCAATTCAATCCTGCAGAGTTAATGAGAATGAAATGACCTTGTTTCTTCTGCAGAGCTTTAAAACCATATTTCGATGTGCATCCTATCCTACCACAAAGGTATTATTCCATTGTACTAATGGGATTAGAAGAGGATGTCCAATTTATGTATTCATTCTCAACTGGGTGATTCAGAGAAGCCAGGCTTTTGCAAATGTATAGTCTCAGCAAGGAAGAAGACGTAGAAAGAAAGCCTAATTTGACACAACTCACTTGTGCAAATGCACTTCCCATAAAACAAGCACAATGCAACTCAAAAATGTTGTTATGTTAAAGCCCGTTGATAGTGGCATAGCACCAATTGCTCATCTTATTGTCGAAGGCTTTCATGGCCGGAACCACTGGGTTGTTGTAGTTTTTTCGGGCTGTATGGCCATGTTCTAGAACAGACCTGGGCATCTTACGGCCCACGGGCCGCATATGGATCGCCGGCCGATTCTGACTGGCCCGCATAAGGGCCCGGAAGGCAAGCAGGCAAGCAGAGCGGCCGGGGGGGGGGAGGAGGGGAGAAGAGCACTAGCAGACAGGCATGTAGAGGGGCTAAGGGGGCTTCAGGCCAGGAGAAAGCACTGGTACATTATTTAAACTGTTATGTTTATTCATATCAGAGCATGATAACCTTCGCTCTCCAGTCTCAGCCCCGAACCAAACTCAGCCCCTCCCTCCTCCTCAGAGCATGCGCTCCCTCCTCCCTTGCTCCCCCTACCTTGCGCTCTCTCCCCATTCTATTCTGTCTCGCGCTCGTTCCCTGCAGTGAGCAGCTGAGGGCGCGGCGGAGGCAGAGAGCGTGCGGAAGGGAGGAGGGCGAAGAGGATGAAGGAAGGAAGGAGGCGGCCAGGAAGACCTGCCTCCTGCCCCGAGTGGGTCATGGAGGCCTCGGGCGACGAGGGCGGCGAAGCAGCCGAGCTCCCCAAGGGGGCGCTGACTTCCACGCCCAAAGAGTCCCCATCTTCCTCTGAGCTCCCTTTGGAGCCCCCCCCCCCCGGTGGGTGAGTGGCAGGCAGGGGCGGATCATAGTGGAGGCAAAGTAAGTGGCCGCCTCAGGGCGCCACGTGGCCAAGGGTGCATTCAGCCGCGGCCGCCAGGTTCAGCACAGGGCCGTAGCCAGGATTTTGATTTGGGAGGGGCTGAGTTTGATTGGGGGGGGGCTGAATCGGTGTGGGGGAGGGTCTACCTTAGCAAACCTTTTGTATTGTTATCCCAATACCCCCATGCATATGGGATATATTGAGCATGGTGATCAGATCATGATATAAATACACATAACAGTTTAAATAATGTACCAGTAAGGTCTTATCGCGGACCACGCTGAGAATTGGGGGCTGAAGCCCCCCCAAGCCCCCCCCTGTCTACATGCCTGATTTGGCACACCATTGCTGTGGGCGGCCAGCGCACGGACGGGAGGCTCCGCCCCAGCTGCAAAATGTTCCATGGCTTGTCCTTTTCATCCTCTTGGGAATGCTCTGTTTTAATAGGGCAGAAACTTTCACGCATGTGCTATTGGGACCGAGCGCTTCTGGTAGAGGGAGTTGCTAAACGCACTCCCAAGAGGCCAAAAAGGACAAGCCAGGGAACATTTCACAGCCGGAGGCAAAGGCTCCGCCCCGGCTGCAAAATGTTCCCCCGTCCTTTTCATTCTCTTGGGAGTGCGTTTTGCTACCCCCTCCACCACAAGCGCTCGGTCCCAATAGCATATGCGCAAAACTAGCTGTATGCGCGCATGCGTGCTCCGGCATGCGCTCACGCCATCATCACCACACTGAAGACCCAGGGGACGCCAAAAAAAGGTTGGCTTACTATAATTTTTTACCTTCGTCCGGCCCTGGTGGCAAGCAGGCAGAGAGGGCGAGAAAAGAAGGCCGGCAGACAGGCAGTCCCTCTGAGGCAGGCCACACACAAGCTGCAGGGTGATCCCAGCTTGGCTCCTCACACCCACCGCCATAGAGAATCCTGGGCTTTGTGAGGTACATGCATCCTGCCTGAATCCTGCACCATCTTTCAAGTGGGATGCTCCTTCTGTTTGTACTGAATGTCACATTGACACACAGTTCCTTTGCTTTATTTCTTTGCTTTATTTTACTTTATTTCATTTTATTTTGCTTTGGGACTATTCTGGTAAGTTACAGTGGAATGGCTAGTTTTCAAAAGGAATGTGCCAGGATGGCAAAACAAGAATAGAACTGACAAAAACGGCAAGCTGGAATTTCATTTTCAAGTTTGAGGTTCTATCAGCCTGTCTACCTCAATAAGAGTAAAATAATTTTGGAATTTTTTTTAAAGCACATATTCAAAGCTGACCACCCAAAAAAAAATGTCACAGGGCTTTCTTGGTACGATTTGTTCAGAAGAGATTTGTGATTGCCTTTTTCTGGGGCTGAGAAAGAGTGAGACTTCCCCTTGGGTGTCATGGCCAAACAAGGATTCAAACCCTGCATGGGCTCCAGACTCTGACTCTGTAGTTCAGCCTTTAGGTGCGGCCCCCCATAATATTTTTGGGTTCTCGTGTGGCCGCTTGGAAAAAATAATTGCCCACCCCTGTTCTAGAAGCATTCTCTCCTCTGTGTCAGGCTACACAGATGTGATGACTTGGTCACTGGTTCTGGAGATTATTAATTAAAATAAACCTCCCGGTAGTACTGCCACCAACCTAATTATTAACAATCAGGATTTTAAATTAAATAAGATGTTTATATGGTAGTTCTGTTGACCGAGCCACCCAAACACAACCACACTGTGAGGAACTAAAAGATATCGAGATGGAGGCTGTTTAAAGTTAACAATAAAACAGAATTTATTAATTAACAGACGGCTAGCAATGAGGCACAGACCACAACGGTTCTACAGAGAGGCAACAATATCGTATGGTTACTGATGGTAATAAGCTAGAGCGTGCGGTTACAGATATTAAAATGCTAAGCGTGTGGTTACAGATAAATAGTTCCAAAATGCTTAGATCTAAACAATACTTTAGTCAGTACTGAGTCTTGACTAAAATATAAACCTGTCACCCTATTGTCTGAAAATAGGAGTGAACAGCTGGTTCCTAACAGGAGCTTCTAAACACCAGAAGTCCCTCTGAGTCTTCCCTGCCTGAGTCAGCCTGCTGCTGACTTTCCAGCCACAGAACCCACCTTTCCCTCTTTACACTGAGGAGACAAGGTGTTTAGTCTGACTCTGCAAAGTCAGCCCTAATGGCTCTAACCTAACTATCAGTGTCACCCCACACCCTGGTTGTGTCACTATAGTATACGACTGGGCAGTTCCTATGGCTGAGGCTTGGAGGATATTGTCACTCCAACCTCAAACCACACCAGCAAGAGCTAAGATCTGTCTCAATCAAAGCTCTGCCCAAGACTGAGAATCTTTCTGCCAAGATCCCTCCTTTAGTCAGCTCTGCTCCACCCCTCTGGCACTCAGCCAATCACAGGGCACTCCTATCTCTGAGCAGGATTGACTCTAAGGCCACATCCCCTCTCTGGCTATGACCTCCCCCTTCTGGCTGTTAGCTGCAAATCCCTTTGCCAAAATGGATGCCAGCTTTCTTCCAGCAGAAAAGGAAAAACCTCCAAGCAGGCTTTCCACCCACTTAGGACAGGTGAGTCCTTACAACAGAGAAGCCACTGAAACCCACAAGCATGTGGGCAATTACAACAGAAAGGAAGAAACCATGAAAATGAACACAATCTGGCAACCAGTAATTTTTTTTAAAAAAAAAACTCTAAAATTATAACAGTAAATAAAGAACAACTCTCAAACACAGGGGAACTCTAGACAAGACAAGGAGCTCAAGCGATTGAATCTCACATAATCTACAGACCACCGGTTAATTTGGCCACTTACACACACGCCACATGCGCGTAGAATTGCTTCCATTGTACGCAACTTCTGGCCATTAGTCAGAGATATCCCTGGGCTTGAACATCCTCCACTAGTAGCCTTTAAACGAACTGCTAACATCAAAAATTTGTTAATTCACTCAGAACACACTATACCACAACAAGAACAAAGCCTGAGAACCCGCACCAATCAGTGTGGGCATTGTTCCATATGTAGGCTCATAAATCCCCAGGAATTCATTGTTAGTCCATATAACAACAAAAGATATAAGATCAGAGCCTGGTCCACTTGTGGAACCCGGAACGTGGTCTATTGTTTAACGTGTATCTGTGGGGGGCTCTATGTGGGGGAGACGAGTAGAGAGTTACGCACGAGGGTGCAAGAGCATAGATCGAGATTTAAAACCCGTAACGATAGCTCCATTCTATACTCCCATTTCAAAGATGCTAACCATCACCACGAAGCATTTACTGTTACAGTCCTGGAGAAGATCAACCCCTCACAAAATGTAGATATTAACCCAGTGGATAATCCGGCTCGGTTCTGAATCCCCGCCCGGGTTCAACGACAAGCTCTCTTTAAGTGAATTATTAGTTTGATTTATACAGCTGTTCCGTCTTAACATTGTATAAAGGTCGTTTCTTACCATGGCTTATTTTGTCCGTGATTTGACCACAGGCATAGTGCCTTATTATATTTGATGTACATTTATCTCTGATTACCAAGGTATGTATACTCCCTTGATTGTTTCTCTCATGAGCTCTGTTTTTAATTCATAGTCTTATTGTTTATGGAATATAATTGTATATGTATACAGCACTGTTTCCGTGAACTTCGCCTGCCGAGATTCCAGCTGTCCCCGGTCCGGAAGAAGCCCTGGAGGGCAAAACGATTTGTGCGCCAAGTACTGCCAATCGTCGACCACCCATGAATGTCTGCCCCTTCATTTGACCTTTTGGACTTTATATTCATTGGATTATCCCCTGAAATTTGGACTGAAACGGGCTTTTGAGACGCTTGTGCGTAGGGACCTATTTGGCGTGAGTAAGCGTTGGGAAATATATCCCTCCGCTAAACCGCATTATATTTCGGTGAACTTTGATTTATATGATTCACATGATTTATGCCTTCATGGTTACATATGTGCTTTATTGATTGACGCTTGATAAGTAGTGTTTATGTGTGATTCAATCGCTTGAGCTCCTTGTTTTGAGCTGTGTTTGTACAAAGAGAAACCTTCACCTTATTTAGAACTCCAGACAAGAAACCATCAGGAGCAGCTAATCACCTCTCAACAAAGGATTCCCCCAGGGAGTAACAAGCCAGACCTAAAAACTGTCAGACCATCAAATGCTAATCAAGGTGGCCAATTGAAACATTCACACCTAGCTCCAACAGACGAGAGTTCTTTCTCCCACCCTGGACTTTCCATAGATATATAAACTCAATTTATTAATTTCCAACAGACCTCACAACCTCTGAGGATGCCTGCCATAGATGTAGGTGAAACGTCAGGAGAGAATGCTTCCAGAATATGGCCATACAGCCTGAAAAACCTACAACAACCCAATTGCTTATTATAACGGAGTTGGACGTTGACCAATTGGGGCGGGGTGGACCTTCCTTATTAATACACAAAAGGTCAGCACAAATATCAATCCAAAATATCTGTAATATTCACAATTTCATAATATCATAAAGGCATGTCATACACTTTACCGTATCCAGGGTGCAGCCAGGAAAGACGCAATACGCTTAAAAGTTCAATTTAAAGGGTCCGTGGGTCTGCGCAAGATCAAATGATCTAAGTATCCATAGTTCAGTTCAGGAAAGTGTATATTCCAGGAGGATACAGGTGTAGCCAAGTCCGCACCTTTGTGGTCACCCCGCCTGATCGAGACGGGGTTGCGCTAGGAACCTCTTCTACTATGGACAAGAACTTATAATATGGATATCTAGCCTTGAAAAAGATTCCGAAACGGATTAACAGCGGCCCCTTCCGTCGGCTTGCCTTCTATCGGACCTTTCTAAGGGAGCCTGGATTTTTGGCCCCAGTTCTTGCTCTCCAGTATTGGATTTACCTATGCGGACTTGTCTACACCCGTATCCTCTTGGAATATGCACTTTCCTGAACTGAGCTATGGATACTTAGATCATTTGATCTTGCGCAGACCTACGGACACTTTAAATTGAGCATCCTGGAGGAGGCAAGAGCAAACATGGCGGGCGTCCTTGAAGACGCCCAGCCACTCCATGTGCTCGGACCCCATGAAGGAGCAGCACCCGGAAGCAGTGGTAGAAGCCCGCCGGAAGTCCTGGAAGCCCTGCCCCCAGATGATTCCTTCCCTAGCAGCAACCCGTCAGGGGGTCAGCCCCCCCCGGAAGAGGAGACCAGAAACGCAAGGAACCGGGTTCATAGAGCCAGCGCCCCTGCTGGCCCGGGTTTGCCAGCGCCCCTGCTGGCCCCCAGATCAACGGCGAGAGTGGTGCGGCCTCGAAGAACGTTCTTAGCCAGGACGATCTGGAGCTCCTGCTACAAGCAGTTGCAGCTCCAAAGGACCCACCAGACCAGTGCGAAAGTTGACGAGGCCACTGTGCGGATGGACCAGGACCCCCATTGCGGACTCTCTTGTGGGAGACGACGGTCTCCGCCCTCCGCCAGCCCCCTAGTGCCAGCGTTCCTACTGGGACCGCCCCGCCTGCCCTCTTTCGATGGCGGGGTGGCACCTTAGTGGGCATCGTTGCTGACTCCTTCCCTCCCCCCCCCCCCGTCCCTCCCCTTGTGTTTTTTTCCATGTCTATTGTATATCGTGCTGTTGTAAACCACTCTGGCCTAAGGCTGTGAGGAATTGTGGGAGTTGAAGTCCAAAACACATGAAAGGCCCAAGTTTGCCCAGGCCTGGGTTGGATGGACTGGATGCCTCAAGGATTCTACTTCCTTTGGAAGGGGCCTAAGGCTGTGAGGAATTGTGGGAGTTGAAGTCCAAAACACATGAAAGGCCCAAGTTTGCCCAGGCCTGGGTTGGATGGACTGGATGCCTCAAGGATCCTACTTCCTTTGGAAGGGGCCTGAGGCTGTGAGGAATTGTGGGAGTTGAAGTCCAAAACACCTGAAAGGCCCAAGTTTGCCCAGTCAGAGAGAGCGGTATATCAAATTGAACCTAATAATAATAAAATAATAATAAAAAATAATAACTTTTAAGCGTATTGCGTCTTTCCTGGCTGCGCCCTGGATACGGTAAAGTGTATGACATGCCTTCCCCCTCCTTCCTGACTTTTAGGAAGCGGGTAAAAACGTGGCTGTGCAATGAGGCCTTTGCAGAATGAAGGAGGAGATCGTGAAGCGACTAAAGTCGCCAACCACTTGATACGGACCGAATATATGGGTTAAGTTGGACTTGGTTTTACTTTGGCGAGAGGCTTTTTAAATGTATTTATTGCATTGTATTTTATTGTAAGTTTTATTGTAAATTTATAATGCTTTTAGATTCTAAATGTTAGCACTCAATACGTGCTGTTTGCCGGTCTGAGTCCCTCTTCGGAGGTGAGAAGGCCGAAGGTATAAAAGTTTTAAATAAATCAATAAACACAACCTCCTCCTGAAGATGTCCTTCCGAACCCTTCTTTCTGCCTTCTATGCCTCTCTACCTTTTTGTTTTAATCAAAAACAATATTCTGCCAGAGATGAATATAACCAGTCCATTTCAATTTCCAGGTGTACAAACACAGCCATAAGCCCTTTCGGTGTAATAACCGTAGAATTGAAAAGTCCTACGAAAACATAAGGGCGGGGGGGGACAGACGGACGGACCCCAGCAGGACGACAAGGATTTCAAGCCTGCGAGTGGCAGTGAGAAGAGGAGGGGAGGCCTCCGAAGGTTCATGTTGTTCCTTATTAACGGTTTTAATGAAATTTTATTCCCAGCTATTCTTACACAAAAATAACTTGAGTTCAAGGGGGAAAGAAAGAAAATCACACCAGGGTCGTTAACTGACCCAAATGAAACAGGAATTAGAGGATCCTAAAATTTCATTTCGGGCTACAGTACAGTCAAGTTATTTGAACTGGGTGTAATTGAATTCAGATGAGGAGGACTAAGTGTCTTGCTGTGCCGGGATTTTGCCTACTCTTAACGTTTTTATACACATCTATATCTGCCGTATTATCTTTTCTTCCCAGAATCCAACGACTCTATAATGAAGGCATAGGGAAACATTAGAGCAAGGTTTTAGCTGCAGTGATCTCTGTTTGAACTCGGGAGTCAAGCACACAAATGGACGGACTGAGCCATTCGTCTCTTGAGAACGTCACGTGACACAACTCGTGGGCTCATACAAAAATATTTCAATCTATTATGAAATCTCTCTCTCTCTCTCTCTCTCTCTGGCATTACTTCGCGAACGAAGATTCTTAGGAAGGACCCATCCCACGCTTTGTACAAGCGCGTTGAGGACTAAAAAGGCCAATCTGAGATAGGCAAGTCCGGTTGCAGAAAGCACAGCAGAAAGTCTCCTTGGGTGATGTTGTTTCCAGGTTGCGGTTCTTTCTGCATTGTCGTTTTCTCTTTGAGAGCCATTCGATATGTCTTCTCGAAAGAGGCCGCAGCATTGTGGATAGTGCATCTCCATGCCTCCCGATGTGAGGCCAGGGTGGACCATTGTTGGTGATCAATCTGGCCGAGCCTGAGATGTTGTTTCAGGGAGCCCTTATATCTCTTTTTTAGGGCGCCTCTCTTGTGCTGACCCGTGGCGAGTCCCATGTGTAGCCGCAGGGGCGGGGGCAGTGGTGGGTGGAGGCAGAAAAGCCGCGCATGGGGCAAGGGGGGAGGGAAAGGTAGGAAAGGCGCGTGAGGGAGAAGAGAAAGGTGCATGCCTTTCCCTCCTCCCATGCCCTGTGCACACCTTTACCACCGCTGCTGCCAAGAAAGGGGGTGGGGGGCAGAGAAAGCAAGGGGAGAGGGACGCGCCTTTTCCTCCCCCCTCACCCCATGGCTTTGGGAAAGACAGAAGGGACTAGATGACCCTTGAAATCTCTTACAATCTTATTCATTAGTGTTGTTGTTGTTACTACTACTATTATTGAGACTATTATTGAGACTGGGTGGCCATCTGTCAGGGGTGCTTTAATTGTGCTTCTGCTGCATGAAAGTAGAAGGGCGTTGGACTAAATAGTCTTTAGAGGTCCCTTCCAACACTATTACTACTATTATAATTAAGTAGCTTGGGGACCCGGTGCTGCCCGGGTTATTTGAGAAAGGCATTTTGTGCTACGGTTGGTCTTTATCAGTTGTTTATGTGGCTTGCAGTGGTCTCGGGAAGTGAGGGAAGGTGCTGGGAGTCCCATCATCTGTGGTCCACCCTCCTCGATACTGCACCAGGATGTAGAATGAGTCATGGGGGCTCTGTGTGCCAAGTTTGGTCTTGATCAGTCTTTGGATGAGGTTGGCAGCGGTCTTGTGAAGTGAGTGTAGATACTTCAAGTCCAATCATCCGTGGTCCACCCTCCTCCGAACTGCACCAGGACGTAGAGTGGGTCATGGGGGCTGTGTGTGCCAAGTGTGGTCATGATCATGCACTGGATGAGTGCCGCAGCGGGCTCGGGAAGTGAGTGGAGGTACTTGAAATCCCATCACCCCTTCTCCAAACTGCAGTAGAATGTAACGTGGGTCATAGGGGCTCTGTGTGGCAAGGTTGGTTACTGTCAATTCAGGCCATACACAATGTCCCATGAGTTGAGGCCTAGTCGGGAAAATCAAGTTAATGAAGCCTTAGTGTCAATTCATGCCTTCAACAGTATCCCATTAAGTGAGGCCTTGTCAGGAAAATCAAGTTAATGAAGCCTTACTGTAAATTTTGGGCCTAGTCTGTGATTTATGTTTTCTGTGAAGTGTATTGGGTGAAGTACTGAACATTCCATTTCCAGTTGAAAAAACTGTCAACTGACTAACTGCCCAAACCATGTCTGCCTCAGGCCCTTGCCCTTTCTCTCTGCTGCCTAGGAGTATTGGAATGTTGGGAGGCTGCCCAATCAGAGGCGTTATGCAAATAATCCCACAGGGGCAACCAATCGAAACACTGCCACATATTTCTAACTAACTAACTAACTAATTTTATTATTTATGAGTCGCCCTCCACAAATGTGCTCCGGGCGACTTACACAGCAATTAGCAAGACAACATATACAAGTAGACAAAGGGAAGAACAAAAGGGTAGGGAGGGGAGGAGGGAATAGGGAGGTGTCAACAGCGATGTCCATTAGGGCACCACTCTGCCATCAAAGGGAGGCAGACAGGGATGGCCCAGCACAATCGCCGGTGCCAAGGCGCCGGTGGGGATCAAGAACCGCGAACTCCCGTGGGGGAATTTGGGCTGAGAGACCCAGCCTGACCACGCAGTGTCCTTCAAGTCTTTTTTGGTGGTCCGGTGAGGCCCTCGAAGCTTCAACTGCTTATAGCAGGAGCTCCAAAACGTCCTGGTGAAGAACGTCTTCGGGGCCATCACCGTTCTGGTCAGGGATCGGTTCTGGGAACTCAGTCCCTTTGGCGGATCCGGCGGGGGGTTGATCCCGGCCTCCAGTCCATGTGTCACGATGCACGGGCTTGGCCGGCCCCTTAATCACACACACAGAGACAGAGTAAAGGCTAACTACTTTATTGAATATAAAAAACAGTTCCAAAGAATATAGTCCAATAGAATATGATATAATCCAAAAGGCTTGAAGTATCAAAGTCCAAGATCACGTAGCAAATAGGCAGAAAGCTTGGCAAGGCTCCGCAACCGATGCGGATCAGGAAACAGGGCAAGGCTGCACCTCCACCGGAAACTTAGCCCCTTCAAGCAGATGTCTCCACACTTCAAAAGCCACCTTGATGGCCAGAAGCTCCTTCTCCCAAATGGTATAGTTCTTTTCCGGAGCCGTGAGTTGCCGGGAGTTGCAGGGCAACAAGTCCGTCCCCTGCGGTTGTAGCAGGATCGCTCCCACCGCCACATCCGACGCATCGGCCTGCACAATGAAAGGGGTGCGGGGATTGGGGTGCTGCAGAAGCGGCTGTGTGGTGAACAGCTGCTTCAGTTTCCGGAACCCCACGTCCGCCTCCGGCGTCCACCGGAACGGCACGTTTCCCCGCAGGCACTGGGTGATAGGATCAGCCCACTTGGCAAAGTCAGGGATGAACTTTCTGTAGTAGTTGGCAAAGCCCAGGAATCTTTGAATGTCCTTCTTGCTGGCTGGAGCTGCCCAGTCAGCCACAGCTTGGACCTTGGTGTCATCCATGGCAATGCCCGTTGGTGAGATACGGTAGCCCAGAAAGTCCACCTCACGCAGATCAAAAGCACATTTCTCCAGCTTAGCATAGAGCCCGTGGGCTCTCAGTCTCTGGAGCACTTCCTTGACATGGCGATCATGGGTCGCCTGATCCGGAGAAAAAATGAGCAGATCGTCTAGGTCAGGGGTGCTCACACTTTTTCAGCATGGGAGCTACTGATTAAAAAACCAAGTCCCAAAGATCACCTACCCAGAAATGTAAAACGTATAACTATTTTCTTGTTTATTTATTTATTTATATTTATTATTATTCATTTTTATGTACCGCTCCTTCCAGCAGGCTCGGGGCAGTTTACATAAAATGAAGTTCTAAAACATCAACATTTCAATTTAAGAACAACAATATAAAACAGAGCATAAAAATACATCCAACCACCCCATTTCTCCCACACTGCCATATTACCACACATATTATCAGCCAGAAAGTAAGAAGAGAGGCTTTTGAACTGCAAGGCCATTTAATACTCAGCAAGGTAAACAAAGGGGCATGCAAAGATACATCCAACCACCCCATTTCTCCCACATTTCCATATTCCCCAACATATATTTCTCAAGGAACAAAGCAAGCAGAGAGGCTTTGGAGCTAAAATGTCATTTTTAAACATTAAAAATAAACAAAGAGACATGCCACAGAACAATCAAGCACCCACCCCAAAGTAAAAGACCGACCTTTGAGATGCGGTAAGGAAATGACCCGAAGCGTCCTTCTCTTCCTCCTCTGTCGTTGCTCCTATTTCCATGCCACCAGCATGCGTGCCGCCTCCAAGAGCTCACGAGAAATCCGAGAGGCAGAATGGGTGCTTCTGCGCATGTGCGCGGGGCCAGCCATGCATCGCGTCATCCAGGCCCGCCCCCTTTGGTCTCCTACGACTCTGAGTGGCTGGAGAACGACGGAGGGAGAAGGAGGAATCCAAAAGAGGGGGCCCATTCTGCCTATTGGACTCTGGAGCTTTTGGAGGTGGCGCGCGAGCGGGGAGGAGCAACGACGGAAGACTTCTTTGCAGCGTGCAGGGGCGCATGAAGAAGACCAACAGCAAAAAACCTGGTCAGGGGTCTGAAGATCACCAGGATGAGGCCCGAAGATCACCCTGGTGATCGAGATCACCATTCTGAGCACCCCTGGTCTAGGTAGACCGCCAGATAGCGATCCAGCAGGTCCCGGAAAATGTCATTCATGAAATGTTGGAAACAGGCTGGGGCATTGCACAAACCGAATCCCATCACCAGGTATTCGAAACTGCCCCACTTGGTCTGGAAGGCTGTCTTCCATGCGTCGCCCTGGCGAATCCGGACAAGGTTGTAAGCGCCCCTCAGGTCCAGTTTAGTGAACACCTTGGCTCCCGCATCCGCTCCAAGAGCTCGGGGTTCAGGGGGAGGGTGGAGCGGTTCCGAACTGTGATCTTGTTGAGTTCTCGATAGTGATTGCAGAGCCGCAACTCCCGATTTCTTTTGTGAAAAGAATGGGCGCGCCAGCCGGGGACTGGGAGGGCCGAATGAAGCCCTTCCGCAGATTCTCATCCAGGAACTCTCGGAGAGCCTGTTGCTCTGGTTCCGAGAGAGGGTAGAGTCTCCCCGCGGGATAGGGCTCCGGGTTCAAGTTCAATGGCACAGTCATAGGGCCGGTGGGGAGGCAAACGCTCTGCCTCCTTCTCACTGAAGACGTCCCAAAATCCGGCATATTTCTTGGGCAGTGTGGCCACCGTCTCGACTTCCTGAGCCTGGCAGGCCCGGGCCGTCAGACAGTGACTCTGGCAATGGTCGGAAGAAAAAACAAGCTGTCTCTTGGTCCAGGAAATCTGGGGGTCGTGGAGAGCGAGCCACACAATGCCCAGGACAATGGGGGAAATCGGGAGCTTGGTCACAAGAAAAGAAATGTCCTCTTTATGGGAGCTGGTCCACATCTTGGTAGGAGCGGTGTACTGGGTCACAGCCCCCGTCTTCAGGGTTCTCCCATCAATAGTCTGTACACCCTTTGGCTCTTGAAGATCCAGAAATTTTAATCCAGCAGACTTGGCATAGTCTGCATCAATGAAGTTGTTGGTGGCCCCCGAGTCGATCATGGCATGGACCATCATCGGCCCTTTCTCGGGCGACCACAGGCCAACCATTACAAGGAACAATTGTCCAGTCTTGGGTTCAGGAGGAAGAGTAGCGACGGCGGCCGAGTGAGCGAACCCTCTTACACCCGGCCGACTCCTTCCCCCGTCGCCTGGATGGCTTCTTCGGTCTCCGGGGCCCCTCCCAGGGCAGCAGAGGCTCTGGGAGTCTTTCCACGGGGCTTTTGGGGGCACTCCCTAGAGAAATGTCCGGCCCCCCTGCAGTACCAACACAGATTCAGACGCTGCCGCCGAGCTTTTTCGGCCTGGTCCACCTTAGGCCGCACCGTGCCCAACTGCATGGGTTCCGGCTCATCCGAGCCCGCTGGTGGCGCAGCGAGCTGCCGGGGCACAAACTGTCCAGCCCCTGCCTCCTTTCGCGCCACCGGCTTCTCCACCACACCTTTGTCCCATCGCCTCCGGGTTTGCAGCCCCGCTTCGACACGTAGACTCAAAGCGATCGCTGCCTCCAGATCCGCGGGTCGTGCATGCTTCAACAGCTCTTGTTGTAACTCCGTGGGCAGCCCCGCGACGTAGTGGTAACGCAATGCCGAAAGGTTCCACTGCACCTGGGCAGCCAGCACTCGAAAACGAGAAATGTATTGAGACAGGGACAAGTCCTTCATCGTCAGCCGGGCTAGGTCACGCTCAGCCAGTTCTTCATTCACAGGTGGGCCCCAGGTCGCCCGAATAGCGTCCATGAACGCCCTCGGCGTGTTCACATGGGCAGACTGGGCCCGGATCAACGAAGTAGCCCACGTCGCTGCCGTTCCCTCCATCAGGTTAAAAATAAACCCCACCTTGGCACGGTCGGTGGCAAACTCGGTGGGTCGCAACTCCAAATATAAGTCCACTTGGCAGAGGAACACCTCGACTTGCGCAGGATTGCCCCCGAAGCGAGCAGGCGCGCTCACTCCCGGGTGGCGCCCGGCCCGGGTCCTCAGCTCTCCCACCTCCTGTTGTAACGCCGCCACTTGCGCATCCGACAAGTTGGCCATGGCTGCTACCGCCGGGGGTCGCTTCCTTCGGCGTCCCGTGGTGTGATAAGGGGTTCAGGAGTGCTCCGGCCAACTGTCACGATGCACGGGCTTGGCTGGCCCCTTAATCACACACACAGAGACAGAGTAAAGGCTAACTACTTTATTGAATATAAAAAACAGTTCCAAAGAATATAGTCCAATAGAATATGATATAATCCAAAAGGCTTGAAGTATCAAAGTCCAAGATCACGTAGCAAATAGGCAGAAAGCTTGGCAAGGCTCTGCAACCGATGCGGATCAGGAAACAGGGCAAGGCTCCGCAAACCAATGCGGATCAGGAACCAAGGCAAGGCTGCTCTCTGTGGGCGAAAGAGGCCCTTGCGGGGAAAGCTGCCCTTCACCCCAGTCATCTAGCTCATCCTCTGAATCATGTTCTGGCACAGCTGGTTCTAATGCTAATGGGACCCCAGGTCCTGTCCCCTGCCCTCCAGGCACAAACGAGAACTGCTGTGCTACACCATGGCCAGTGGAGTCGCTCAGATGCCTTCTTTCCTCTTCCGGCGGTGCCTCCTCCTCGGGTCAGCGCCGGGAGTGATGTCCTCCGAGGGCGGGCTATCCGGGAGTTGACTACTTCCAGGTGGCGTTTCTTCTTGGGGCCCCAGCACATGGGCTGGCTCGGCGTCCACAAGGACACATGCCATGTTGGGTCTTGCCTCCTCGAGGAGGCTCCCCCAACTTCTCCTGGGGCGATGCCGGCGGCAACAGGCATCGGGGGGGGGGGGGAGCCAGGACGGCCGAGACATCGAACTCGACCAGTGACGAGCCCGCCAACGCCGGCGGGTCCCCAGGACTCACCGGCCGGGGCTCAGGACCTCCGGGTGACTCCTCTACTGGGGGTAGGTGGTCAGCCTGGGCTAAATCATCTCCATCAACAGGGGAGGTCTTCTCCCGGTTCTCCCGGTTCTTCCCCAGGTCATCGCCAGGAGAAAACCGCTGGCGGGCCTGGTCAGAGATGGTTCCAGGGATAATTGGAGTATCTTCAGCTGAAAGGGCAGGCCTCTCCCGGTCCACATCCACGATATTAGTGGGAAAGTCCCACGACTGATCCCACAAGAAGTCATGGCCTGCGGGGGGGGCGGGGACGACGACTCGCGGAGGGTCATCCAGGCTGATGGGTTCATGACTCAGAGTTGGGAACTGCACAGTAGGAATCCCCATAGTCTCCAAAAGTCCACCGAATTTGTCCCCAAATGCCTTGACGTGATTTCTCCGCACCTCCCGCCGCCTGCACCTCCCGCCGCAAACATTCTCTTTTATTATAGACATAGATAGATTAATTTCTAGGGGGGCGCTGAGTAAAAAATTTTCTGGAAAGGGGATGGTAGGCCAAAAAAAGTTTGGGAACCACTGTCCTACACCATCTCATGTTTCTATGACATAAAATAAGACGTATATTTCCTGTTAGCTTTCTCCTGGATTTGAAATACCTACAGAAGGAACAGCCAGGGCTTTTCTTGATAAAAGAATATTGTCATTCTTATACCTTACCCGTTCTGCCCAACCGGGAAAGGGATGAGCAGAGGTATTATCTCAGGTGCACAGGTCATGTTTTTATTTATCGTGGGACCATTCCATAAAAGCAAAAAAATTGCCCTCATAACCATGAGGTTAGATTATTGTAACTCTCTCGCAGGAGAGTTCCCTGCTGAGGCCGCCCATGACTTGCAGCTGAAGATACACGAGCACAATTACTCAATGTGATAATGTTACACATGCCATTTTTTCAGCTGCTAGCAAAGAGACTGTCGGAAGGTACGTATGATGGTATTTTCAAAACTTGGAAAATTTGGAGCTCAGTACTTAACAATCCTTTTTAAATTTATTAGAGATGCAAAATTGCTCAACCATTTCGTTGTATTCAAATATTATCACACTACGAATTAAAGGAGGATGGGGCACAAATGTCTACCAGTCGGGATAGTAATATACAAGGGCGGGTCAATAAGTCCGTGACTTTTTGAGTTTCCTGCCTCTTAACTGAAAGGGCAACGCTGCTCCTGTCAACAGGCACCTGTCAGTTGACTCTTGTCAAAATTTGAACAAGCTGCGTCATTTAGTTTGTGTTTGACAGCCATTGACAGCAGACTACTGCGTGATTTGAGGAGAGAATGGAAAAAAGTGAATTTTGTGTGCTCATTAAGCAGTATTTATTGCGGGGAAAAAACTATCACTCAAACCAAGGCTAAGCTTGATGCAGTGTTTCTCAACCTGGGGGTCGGGACCCCCAGGGGTGTCGCGAGAGGGTTTCAGAGGGGTCGCCAAAGGCCATCAAAAAACATGTATTTCTGATGGTCTTAGGAAGCCCTTTGGCAGAGAAGGTTGAAGATCTCTCTGCTTGACCTTCTCTTTCTTTTTGGAAACAGACTGCGAATTCTCCCACCTAAAGCTCTCCTCTGCTGTGATTGGCAGGCCTCCCAGCCAAGGGAGGGCTGATTCTGAGACTCAAGCAGGGAGGGAGAGCATGCGTGCTTGGCGCATGGCAGCATGATGCGCATGTGTGTGAGGAGAGTGTGAGAGGTGGGATGGAGGCTCACGCCAGCTAGTCCCTTCAAGGCATGAGGGTTCTGTATAGGAAGTTTGACCCAATTCTATCATTGGTGGGGTGCAAGGGGCACTTTGATTGTAGGTGAACTATAAATTCCAGCAACTACAACTCTCAAATGTCAAGATCTATTTTCCCCAACTCCACAAGTGTTCCCATTTGGGTATATGGAGGATCTGCGTCAAGTGTGGTCCAGATCCATTCTTGTTGAGTCTATAGTGCCCTCTGGATGTAGGTGAACTACAACTCCCAAACTCAAGGTCAATGCCCAACAAACCCTTCCAGTATTTTTCTGTTGGTCATGGGAATTTTGAGTGCCAAGTTTGTTTCAATTCCATTGTTGGTGAGTTCAGAATGCTCTTTGATTGTAGGAGAACTATAAATCCCAGCAACTACAACTTCCAAATGACAAAATTAACATCCCCCCCCACACACACACACACAAATACAGTTATGAAGTAGAAATGAAAATAATGTTACGGTTAGGGGTCACCATAATGTGAGGAACTGTATTAAGGGGTCGCAGCATTAGGAAGGTTGAGAAACACTGTACTATGGGGACTCTGCACCATCAATTTCAATGGTAAAAAAGTGGTTGACTGAATTTTGTTGTGGCCGTACAAGCACGGAAGATGACGAACGTTCTGGACGCCCAGTTGAGGTCTCTACACCCGAAACAATTGAAGAAATTCACGATATGGTGTTGGCCGATCGGAGACTGAAAGTGCGAGAGATTGTGGAAGCCATAGGCATCTCACGTGGCTCAGTGGTTTCAATTTTAAATGATCACTTGGGTATGAGAAAGCTTTCCGCAAGATGGGTGTCGCGTTTGCTCACAATCGACCACAAACGCAATCGTGTGACAATTTCGCAGGAGTGTTTGGCGTCGTTCAACCGCAATATGGACGGGTTTTTGCGCCGTTTCGTAACCGTGGACGAAACGTGGATCCACCACAACACACCAGAGACCAAACAGCAGTCAAAACAGTGGGTTTCTCGGGGTGAATCGGCACCAAAGAAGGCCAAGGTGGGTTTGTCAGCCAATAAAGTCATGGCGACCATATTTTATTTTATTTTATTTATTTATTTCCAACGTTTCTACCCCGCTCTTCTCAACCCCCGAGGGGGGACTCAGAGCGGCCTAACAAAAGGCACAATTCGATGCCCACACAGTAAAATACAATATAAAAACCAAAACATTCAGCATTAAAATACATTAAAATACAATTAACATTAAAACATCACACACATGCACTTAAGTTAAAAAACAGTGTTCCGTCCATAACAGGGGCATAGAGCCATCTCCATCACGTTGCCATTACAAATCCAGTCCAAAGTGCTGCATTGTGCTAATGCGCAAACGCCTGGTCCGAGAGCCAGGACTTCACTCCTTTCCTGAATGCCAGGAGGGATGTGGTCAATCGTATGTCGCTTGGGAGCGTGTTCCACAGACAGGGAGCCACCACCGAGAAGGTCCTCTCTCTCGTCCCCACGAACCACGTTTGAGAAGTCGGCGGGAGCGAGAGCAGGGCCTCCCCGGACGATCTTAAATTACAAGATGGGATGTAGGGGCTGATGCGTTTGGACAAGTAAGTTGGGCCGGAACTATATAGAGCTTTAAAGGTCAAAACCAGCACTTTGAATTGAGCTCGGAAGTGGACAGGCAGCCAGTGGAGCTGACACAACAGGAGGGTGGTATGCTCCCTGTATGTAGCTCCAGTTAGTAATCTGGCTGCCGCCCGTTGGACTAGCTGTGATTTCCGAACTGTCTTCAAAGGCAGCCCCAGGTAGAGTGCGTTGCAGTAATCTATTCAGGATGTGACCAGAGCATTGATGACCATAGCCAGAACAAACTTCCCAGATCAGACTTTTTGGGATGCACGCGGTATAATCCACATTGACTACCTTCAAAAGGGTAAAACAATCAATGGCGGATATTATGCCAACTTATTGGGTCGATTTAATGAGGATTTGGAGAAAAAAAAAACCACAACCGCATTTGGCCAAGAAAAAAGTTCTTTTACAGCAGGACAATGCAAGGGTACACACATGTGCAGTTACCATGGCAACAATCCATGAATTGGGGTACAAAATGATATAAGAATTTTCTGTTCTGTTTATCAGTTGTCAGGAAATACAAGATGAAGGAAGTGGATGCATGCAGGTGCCATTGTAAGCATCCCCCTAAATTTTCTTCCAAAATCTCAATTTAGTCTGAGAAGAGTAGACATGGCTAAGCCTACTAGGACAAAAAAAGCCCTATCTCTGTGTACCTTTCTGTCCTCTGTGACGAGAGAGGATAGGAGTGACTCATGCCCTAATATGTGAAGGACGTGAGACCTCCAGGATTTGCAAATAACCAATTCTCTGCCAGGTTCCTAATGTGATCAAGTCACCCTTTAATTGGCTTATCTACACGGTTCTGATGAGGAAAGCTGAATGCCTCAAGCCCTGTCATCGTGAGTAAACGCATGAGCATCCATTGAGGCTAAAAACTTCCACCCAACCCACAACCAACTGCGTTTTTCATTCAACAGTAAACCAAATAATTTTGAGCAGAGGTAATATTTTGAGCCAACGTTCAAAACAATGTATGAGGAACGGTCAAGAGTCTCCAGATATATTCAAGACCAAGGAAAGGACACTAAGAAATCATTAGAGCTCCACTTTGGTGTCAATTGGTCCAGTGGTTTTTGAGTTATGTTAATCCCACAAACGAACATTACATTTTTATTTATATAGATCAGTCACTGTGATTCAAAGAGTGCTTAGCCCAGTGTTTCTCAACCAGTGTGCTGGGAGCGATCATCAGGTGTGCCGTGGGAAATTGGAACCTCCAAAGGGGGGGGGGAGTCTAGTGTGTTGAAGTATAAAAACCCTAAGAACCCTACCTCGATAAAGGCACAAAATTACAACCACCCCCCTCCCCACCCGTTGTCTACTTGATCTCTCCCTCTCCATGCATTGGGAAGGCCCGCCTCCCTTTCCCCAAGTAGAGACCTCCTCTTCCCTCCTGGGGGTTCTGTGTGGGAAGTTTGGCCCAGTTCTACCATTGGTGAGGTTCGGAAGGTTCTTTGATTGTAGGGGAACTATAAATCCCAGCAACTACAACTCCCAAATGTCAAGGTCTATTTCCCCTGAACTCCATCTGCGTTCATATTTGGGCATATTTTGTATTCATGCCAAGTTTGGTCCTGATCCAACATTGTTTGAGTCCACAGTGCTCTCTGGATATAGGTGAACTACAACTCCAAAACTTAAGGTCAATGCCCACCAAACTCTTATAGTATTTTCTCTTGGTTATGGGAGTTGTGTGTGGGAAGTTTGTGTCTTTCTGCCATTCCTGCCAGGATACCTATGTTGTGTTCATCGAAACAGGCCCAGGTTTCACACTGAGTGTATAAATACATTTAAAAACATATTAACTATATGTATTACTGTGTTAGAGTGTCATTCTGTGTCATTTTGGTTGGTGGTGTGCCCCAGGATTTTGCAAATGTAAAAAGTGTGCCGCGGCTCAAAAAAGGTTGGGAAACACTGATATAGATCAGTCACTGTGATTCAAAGAGTGCTTAGCCAATGAGAATTGTACACAGCATTACATCCTTGAACAGGTATCTGATTATTTTAAATTTTCCCCAACACACAGAAAGAAGTGCGTGCACACAAACACACACGCACTTCTTTCTGTTTGGGCTATGCCGCTAAACCCAACATAAATAAATAAATATACTAAATATACTAAGTTAGGTCCCATCACAATGATTTCTAACACACTTTTATATTTTAAAAAGTATTAGTTCAGTATAAGTAGTAAGGTAAAGGTTTTCCCCTGACATTAAGTCTGGTCGTGTCCGACTCTCAGGATTGGTGCTCATCTCCATTTCTAAGCCGAAGAGCCGGCATTGTCCGTAGACACCCCCAAGGTCATGTGGCCAGCATGACTGCATGGAGTGTCGTTACGTTTCCGCCGGAACAGTACCTACTGATCTACTCATATCTGCATGTTTTGGAACTGCTAGGTTGGCAGAAGCTGCAACCTTTCGGACAACGAGTTCAGCAGCTCAGTGGTTTAACCCACTGTGTCACCAGGGGCTCAATATAAGTATAACCTATATTATCAAATGAGAACTCACATAACCTTTCAAAAACCAAATTAAAACACTTTAGAGTACACTGCTTTCAGAGCAATGCCCAGTTACTGTACAGAACATGTTCACATGAAAAATAATTTCTCTGAAACAGGTCTGTTTGATTTACCATGCCTTCCCACCTCTTCAAGTACATATGAGAGCCAGTGTGGTATAGTGGTCAAGACTGGAGAAGAGTTAAAATCTGTACTCAGCCATGGAAACCCACTGGGTGATCTTGAGCAAGTCACGTACTGTCAGCCTCAAAGGAATAAACTGTGCCAAAAAAACTACATATGTTCATCTTAAGATTGATGCAAGTTGGAATACATCGTATTTCCATTAACATATTAAGAAATAATAAGTGGACAGGACCGGATCTTACATTACGCCAACTATGCGCCCACGTGAGGCGCCACATATTCAGGGGCGCATCCGGCCATCAAACGCCCCTTCTCAGTCTCTGGCCCCGTGGAAGGCGGCCTGCCCATGCCGCATCAAATGTGCACGTGCGGAACCAGCTGGCTCTACGAATGGGCACCACATATTCAGGGGCGCATCTAGCCACCAAACACCCCTTCTCTGTCTCCGGCCCCATGGAAGGCAGCCTACTTGTGCCGCACCAAATGTGCACGTGCGGAACCAGCTGGCTCCGCGCATGGGCACCACATATTCAGGGGCGCATCCGGCCACCAAACACCCCTTCTCAGTCTCCGGCCCCATGGAAGGCGGCCTACTTGTGCCGCACCAAATGTGCACGTGCGGAACCAGCTGGCTCCGCGCATGGACACCACATATTCAGGGGCGCATCTAGCCACCAAACACCCCTTCTCTGTCTCCGGCCCCATGGAAGGCAGCCTACTTGTGCCGCACCAAATGTGCACGTGCGGAACTAGCTGGCTCCACGCATGGGCACCCCATATTCAGGGGCGCATCCGGCCACCAAACACCCCTTCTCAGTCTCCGGCCCCATGGAAGGCGGCCTACTTGTGCCGCACCAAATGTGCACGTGCGGAACCAGCTGGCTCCGCGCATGCGCATCCGGTGCAGCGTGAGCAGGCCAGAGCCGCCCGTAGCAGCTCCACGAGGCCGGAGACCGAGGAGGAGCGCCCGGCAGCCGGAGGCAGAACCTCCGCCCCCACCGCCAAACCCTCCTCCTCGGTCTCTGGCCTCGTGGCCCACCCATGCCGCACCAAATGTGCACGCGCCGGACCAGCTGGCTCCGCGCATGCGCACCTGGCATGCATGCGCACCCTCCACGAGGCCAGAGACCGAGGAGGAGCGCCTGGCAACCAGATACGCCCCCAAACCTGTGAATAATATTTTACCTTTTATTTTTCAGTGATTGGTGAGTGGGGGGGGCAAAACAATGTTCGCTTTCCATTTAAAATTACCTTTGTCCGGCCCTGTAAGTGGAACACAGCTTTATACAGAACTAGCTGTACCCGGCACGTGTTGCTGTGCCCTATTTAGGAGATACGAGAAAGTCTGAGTATGTAAGGTTTGGAATTGATGTTACTTATGGTCTTGGTGGGGTCATGGCTGTGTCGTTGTGGGTTGTTCTGGTGGGTGGGATGTTGAAGTCCTGTGGAGTTGTCGGTGTGTGGTGTTCCTGGCGTTCTGCAGAGCTTGTGGATATACAATGTTTTTTGTCTTTCCGTCTGCTGTGTTGATGTAGAGGTTCTGTGGTTTCCCAACTCTGGAGCACGCTACGTAGAGTTGTCCGTGGGAGAAGCATTCTGTGTCAAGGTCTATGCCACAGATTTGTAGTGTTTGTCCTTGAGCCTTGTTTATGGTGATGGCAAAAGCTAGTGTAGTGCAGTGTCTTTCTGTTCTGGCGTTTGTTCTGCCCTTTTTTGTGTGATGTATGTAGCGTTGCGAGTGTGTCGTCCGATGCTGTTCTTTTTAGGAGGCATGGCTTGTCTTTTGGGTCAGCTTATGTCTGTGTGGAAGGAAGGAATGGCATACAAATGGGTTGAGCAGTAGACGCAAGGTTGTGTTATGTGCGTATTGTGTTGTGTGTAGGTATTACTTTTGTGTTATTCTGGGGGTATGTGTTTGTCAGTGGTGCCTGTGTCCCTGGTGCCCTATTTGTCTCCCTCCTAGATCTTGATTGTGGCAGTTTAACCCTCAACTGAAATCACTTAGCATTCTAAGTGGCTTTGCCCACCGTTACTATGGTAACTGATGTTGGCCAATGGGTTTCGCTGGCTGCTGCAGAGGATGCTGGGAAATGTAGTTTTTTTGTATCGTTGTTTTGGGGGCCTTCTAGGTTTTGGGGGGGAAAGTTTCTTTGCTAAAAACCTTCCTTGCCTGAGGCCTATTTGTGTTGGCAAGTTTGGTGTCTCTGCCTTGGAAGGTTTCTCTGTCAGTCGTTCGACGACGGGACCTCCCTTATATAATAGATGATTGAGAGAAAATGCACCTAAGAAATTGTTCATTCTGTGATAACAAGCCTTTAATCATCTCCAAAGCTGCTTTTCTAAGTTGATCAAAGGGTTTACCATGCTGATACCATTTTAAAACAATAGAGAACGTTTCTGAGCTCTAGTCTACATTAAGTAGCAGATAAAGTGATAACAGTATTCTTGAAGTATACAGCCAACACATAATTGCTGATTCTCCTATTTGTATCATTGTGTATATACACAAGAAATCATAAATCAGACCCTTCTCCTTTTTTGTTTCGTTTGTGCGGCGCATGCCATCATTAAAGCACTTTCTAGTTGAACAGTAAGATTAATAACTTTTGGCAATTTACATTTAATACATCTCCTATCACCCTCTTCCAGTAACATAGCTTGGATGAACCGCATGTCTTCTGATTAAACCCTTGAGAACACTCTGTGCAATTCTTAGCACACATTCTGCATGTCCTGAATATAGCTAAGCTGATGGCATTACCAGATAACACACATGATCTTTATTATCTATGAATACTTAGCATTTGGCACCGTAAAATAACATGTCATAATTGTTTACAGTGATCTAGGTCAGTGTTTTTCAACCTTTTTTGAGCCGCGGCACATTTTTTACATTTGCAAAATCCTGGGGCACACCACCAACCAAAATGACACAAAATGACACTCTAACACAGACATACAGATAGTTAATATGTTTTTAAATGTATTTATACACTCAGTGTGAAACCTGGGCCTGTTTCAATGAACACAACATAGATATCCTGGCAGGAATGGCAGAAAGACACAAACTTCCCACACAGAACTCCCATAACCAAGAGAAAATACTATAAGAGTTTGGTGGGCATTGCCCTTGAGTTTTGGAGTTGTAGTTCACCTATATCCAGAGAGCACTGTGGACTCAAACAATGTTGGATCAGGACTAAACTTGGCATGAATACTCAATATGCCCAAATGTGAACACAGATGGATTTTGGGGAAAATAGACCTTGACATTTGGGAGTTACAGTTTCTGGGATTTATAGTTAACACACAATCAAAGAGCATCCTGAACCCTTGCAACAATGGAATTGAACCAAATTTGGCCTATTGAACTCTCATTGCCAACAGAAAGTACTGAAAGGGTTTGCTTGGGAATTGACCTTGAGTTTGGAAGTTGTAGTTTACCTACAAGAGAGCACTGTGGACTCAAACAATGTTATGTTATGTTGTTGTTTGTTTTCTATCCAGTACCACAAGGTTGGAAGGAGGCTCACCACTTTAAGGTCCCTAAAACAGGCATGGGAAAACTTCGGCCCTCTGGGTGCTTTGGACTTCAACTCCCACCATTCCTAACAGCCTGAGGCCCTTTCCTGCTTAAGTGGCTGAGGGGGGAAAGGAAAAGGGCCTGAGGCTGCTAGGAACGGTGGGAGTTGGAGTCCAAAACACCCGGAAGGTCCAAGTTTGCTCATGCCACCTTTCGACAGAGACCTCTTCCTCCCCCTTCCCCTTCGCGCCCTTTCTTCCCCCTCCTGCCGAACACTTACTTTTTCTTCAACACTGCTGCTTCTGCCGCCATTTTGATCCGAGGGGGAAGCGTGAGCGTGTTCAGGAGGGAAGGGGGGGTAGGGAGGAAGACGTGACCCATGTGGGCGCTACTGCGCAGATTCGCCCCAGAGCAAAGCGAGGCAAAGCAAGCAGAGCGAGGCTGGGAAGAAGGGAGCCCGAGTGGAGAAGAAAAAGTGTTTGGCAGGAGGGGGAAGAAAGGGGATTGGAGGTTCCAATTTCCCACGGCACACCTGATGCTAGCTCACGGCACACTAGTGTGCCACGGCACACTGGTTGGGAAACACTGGTCTAGACAAGTGCAGAATTTCCATGAGACGTGGTTGTTTGGTGCTGTTCAACACGGATGGAAGAAAAATTTTAAAACCACATATTTCCTTTCATGTTTTTAAATCTAAACTTAGACTTATGAATAACATTCAAATGCATTCGTTTTAAGGTGTACTCACATTCCTCTTTAAGAACACTTTTAAAACAACCAATACCTGGACTACTGTTATGTCTCTTTTTAAAGTTTCGATAATGATATTTTAATTTTTAAAAAATATTTTTTATTTTATTTATTGTGTCAGAAGTGAATTGAGAATACAATTATAATATATAGAAAAACCACAAAGTTACAAACTTGGCATTATGCTCAATTTCCTTTGACCAGGAGCTGGCCGCTCTGAATGCCTCTAGTGCGGCTGTCTCGGCATTTTACTTCACGAACGAAGATTCTTAGGAAGGACTCATCCCACGCTTTTTACAAGCGCGTTGATGACTAAAAAGGCCAATCTGAGATAGGCAAGTTCGGTTGCAGAAAGCACAGCAGAAAGTTTCCTTGGGTGATGTTGTTTCCAAGTTGTGGTTCTTTCTGCGTTGTTGTTTCTCTCGCACCTTGTCTTCTTGAATTTCATTTTATTTTATTTTAGTGGTTTTTATTATTATTTTATAATAATTTTATAATAATAATAAAATAAATAATATAATATAATGTTATATTATAATTTCAATATATGATAATGTCTCTCTCTATATAAATACTATAATATAATAATTATGATATTAATACTAATATATGAATATTTCTTGATATATTAATATGTGAATATTAATGATGTGTAATATATAGTAAATATAGTAAATAAATAAATAATGTAGATCAGAACAGTGTTTCCCAACCAGTGTGCCGTGAGCAATCATCAGGTGTGCCGTGGGAAATTGGAACCTCCAATACTCTTACTTATTAAAGGAACGCCGCTACGTCACAGTACAAAATGCACAATTAATCATACGTAATCATATGCAAAAAACCCATTCAAAGTACCCAATCCTGCTGGAGAAAATAAAAAGTCTTACATAAGGTAGTTTGGCGTGGTCGCCACAGAGAGCGGAGGAGTTGCGAACCAGGAAGTACCGAGTTCACAGAGCGCTCCTCTACGGAAAACTCATGATGTTTGATGAAATCACGGAAGTGAGTGCAAAAAACAAAGTGTATCCTCATGATGTTATCCAATGTCAGTTCCGAAATCCGCACAATAACACAGTCAGTTTGCGGACAATTTAAAGAAGCAGCACCATAATCATAGCGACAAGATAGAAAATCACGTAGATAATCACATACTGTATATTCAAACCGCCAGAGGCTGAAGATAGATGTAGCGATGGAATCGAAAGCTGGCATGGGCAAACTTGGACCTTCCAGGTGTTTTGGACTCCAACTCCCACCATTCCTAGCAGCCTCAGGCCCTTTTCCTTTTTCCCCCTCAGCCACTTAAGCAGGAAAGGGCCTCAGGCTGTTAGGAATGGTGGGAGTTGAAGTCCAAAGCACCCAGAGGGCCCAAGTTTGCCCATGCCTGTTTTAGGGACCTTAAAGTGGTGAGCCTCCTTCCAACATTGTTATTCTGGATAGAAAACAAACAACAACATAACATGACATAGTTTGAGTCCACAGTGCTCTCTGGGTGCAGGTGAACTACAACTTCCAAACTCAAGGTCAATTCCCAAGCAAACCCTTTCAGTACTTTCTGTTGGTAATGAGAGTTCAATATGCCCAGTTTGGATCAATTCCATTGTTGCAAGAGTTCAGGGTGCTCTTTGATTGTGTGTTAACTATAAATCCCAGAAACTGTAACTCCCATATGCCAAGGTCTATTTCCCCCAAACTCCATCTGTGTTCACATTTGAGCATATTGAGTATTCATGCCAAGTTTGGTCCTGATCCAACGTTATTTGAGTCCACAGTGCTCTCTGGATATAGGTGAACTACAACTCCAAAACTCAAGGTCAGCGCCCACCAAACTCTTATAGTATTTTCTTTTGCTTATGGGAATTCTGTGTGGGAAGTTTGTGGCTTTCTGCCATTCCTGCCAGGATATCTATGTTGTGTTCATCGAAACAGGCCCAGGTTTCACACTGAGTGTATACATACATTTAAAAACATATTAACTATATGTATTACTGTGCTAGAGTGTCATTTTGTGTCATTTTGGTTGGTGGTGTGCCCCAGGATTTTGTAAATGTAAAAAAATGTGCCGCGGCTCAAAAAAGGTTGAGGTGACTATTGGAAAAAAGGTTGAAAAACACTGGGTTAGAATGTAGTTCAGCCTTTAGGTGCGGCCCTCCATAATATTTTTTGGCTCTCGTGTGGCCCCTTGGACAAAATAATTGCCCACCCCTGGACTAGAAAATAGAAACACTTCTTTGACTATTGATGGAGAGGGATGCATTCTTTGTAAACAGAGGCAGACGGGCAAGAGAAATGAAGGGAACTGAGCTCCAAGGGTTCATTTAAAAAAATCTAATTGTTCTCCTATGTAATTTTGCCAATAACTTTAATAGATGCAATCCCTTTAAGTTTTATGAACTATAGGATAGGTCAGTAAATTGATTCAGTAAATTACTAGACAGAGATTATTACCAGGCTGAAGCATGAAGATATAATATTAGGTCATCTGAGGAAAGCAGATGGAACAGAGAGCGTTTTAAGAAGGCCGCCTTGAGGAGCATTTAATGGTCTTGCAACTTCAAAGTCTAGCTGATTGCTGCCTGTGGGAATCCTTTGGAGTTGTTAGCTGTCCCTGATAGGTTCTTGTCTGGAATTCCCCTGCTTTTTGAGTGTTGCTCTTTATTAATTGTCCTGATTTTAGTGTGTGTGGGTTTTTTTAAAAAACTCAGAGCTAGATTTTCTCTCAGCTGTGGCCAGGAGAGGTTTTGCACAGTTAAAAGTTGTGCGCCAGTTGCGCCCGTACCTTGGCCACAGTTATATATTTATACATCAAACTTGTATACCGCCACTCCCCGAAGGCTCGGAGCGGTTTACAGCAGTTGAGGTACAACAGAAAGAGGGAAGGGGGGAGGGGAGAGAGGGGAGAAGAGGGGAAAGAGTCCAGTGGCGAAACCGGTTACGGCCCAATTCCACCATCAAAGGATGGCAGGCGGGGAGGCCCCAACAGAATCGCCGGTACTTGGGTACGGACAGGGGATGGCACCTGCAGGCAGCCAGATGGTCGCCTGCGTTGGGTGTCCAGGGTCGTCCGTAAGCTGTCCGCACTAGCTGTCCTCTTAGCAAGGTTTACCACTCGGGGCTCCAGCTGTCGGTAGGTGGAGTGGGGTCCTCCAAGGGCGGGACTACCGGTAGGTAGCCACTTCCGGGTCCTGCTCCTTCCTCGAGGCCGAGCACATGGTGCAGAGGGGCATCTTCAAGGCCAGCCGCCATGCTGGGTCGCTCCATCTCAAGCTGGCTCCCCCAGCTCCGTGCGGCACGGCGTCGGCGGGCGAGGGTGTTCTGGGGAAGTGCCAGGACCGCCAAGATGTCGAGCTCATCCGTCAGTGGTCCACGCTCTGCTTACATCCCAAATAGATTACTGCAATGCACTCTATCTGGGGCTGCCTTTGAAGACTGTTTGGAAACTTCTATTAGTCCAGCGGGCGGCTGCCAGATTACATACAGGAGTGACATACAGGGAGCATACCACTCCTCTGTTGTGTCAGCTACACTGGCTGCCTATCCAATTCCGAGCACAATTCAAAGTGCTGGTTTTCACCTTTAAAGCCCTTAATGGTTCTGGCCCAGCTTACTTGTCCGAACATATCTCCACTTATGTCCCACCTCGAAATTTATGATCTTCTGGGGAGGCCCTACTCTTGGTCCCACCTTCGTCGCAAATACGTTTGGTGGGGACGAGGGACAGGGCCTTCTTGGTGGTGGCCCCTTCACATGTGGAACTCGCTCCCCAGCGAAATTAGATCAACATCCTCCCTCCATGAAGGCTCATGGATTTAGGGTCACTCCCCCCCCCCCTCTCCTACACATTTCCATTAGTCACTCCAGTACACGCCATTCACACACACAAATATGTCCTCATACGTATTTGTGTGCATGGAGAAACAGGTTAACCACTTATGCACGCACAAAAAGGAAACATAGAGCAAGATGACCGTGGAAAAACAAACTAATTCTTCCTCATGCGGCGGCCAAAAAAAGCAAATAGGATTTTGGCCTGCATAAGTAGGAGTCTAGTGTATTATTTCATCTAAAATATGGACCAAGAAATATATATAAGACATTATAGCATACCTGGAACTTGGTCTTGACTTGTTCAGTGCTTTGCTGAAAACCAAGGATGGTGCCGATTGACGTCTTTGGGCCAAGCTCTTCATTTTCTGCTAACAAACAAACAAAGAAAATCCAATGTAAGAAATCCTGATGTATTTGTCTATAGTATTTATACTCCGCCCTTCTCACCCCAAAGAGGACTCAGGGTAGATCACAGAACACATATACAGCAAGCATTCAATGCCAATTATATAATGACAAGGCAGGCAACAGATAGAGGTATATATAGGCTTTCCCATCTTTCGGCACTTTTGGAGGCTGTGCTCACTTCCGGACACAAGGGAGTGCTGTCACTCTTTCTCCTTGCTAAAGAGTTTTCTTTGTTCGTAAACTTCATCCTTTTTCTGATCTAAATGCAGTGCCTAAATACCTCCCTGCTTTAATGTGGTTTCTATTTACAAAAATGGAAGCCTGGCTGGACCCTTACCAGTCCGGCTTCCGTTTAGGACATGGGCAGGGGCGGTCTAAGGTAATTTTAAATGGTAAGCAAACATCATTTTGGCGCCCCCCCAACATTATTTTGGCGCCCCCCCATGTAAAACAAATATACAATTATAATATCACAATACCATTAGTAGTATTATATTGTATCAATGTATATACAATATATTATACCATACTCATACTATATTATATCATAATCATATTATACCACATTACAATATAATTATATTATAATATATTGACATTATAATATAATATAACATTCTATTTTATTATTATTATAAAATAATAAATAAAATTATTTATTAAAATAAAATTAGCCTCTACTAAATATTTTCATTACTCCTATAAAACTCAAATAACCCAAAATAAAGTAAAATAAAATATTATATATTACTATTTTGTACAATACCACTATACTGCAATATTGTATAGGGTTATGATAGAATATCATTATTCTATTGTTATATTTATTTATTTATTTCTTCGACTTATTAGTCGCCCTTTCTCGTAGGCTCAGGGCGACTCACATTGTGAGTCGTAAAACAAGTAAAATCAAGGTAAAGCAAAACACACTAAAATTGCCACAACCAGCGCGCAAGCATGGTTTGGGCATGGTTTTATATACATAAACCTAAGCACCGAACGCCTGGATGAAGAGGAGGGTCTTACAGGCCCTGCGGAATGTTAGCAGATCGGCTTGCGCTCGGACTGTGGGGGGAAGAGCATTCCACAGCACCGGCGCAGCAGCACTGAATGCCCTCCTCTGCGTTGAGGTCAGATGAACAGATCGTCGACTGGGCACCACCAGGAGGTTTTGGGACTCGGATCGCAGTGGTCATGGTGGACTGTAATGGGAGAGGCGGTCCCTTAGATACACTGGCCCCAGACCATTCAAGGCCTTAAAGGTTAGAACCAACACCTTGAAGGTGATCCGGTGCTCTATCGGAAGCCAGTGCAGTTCGCGCAGCACAGGCGTGATGTGGCAGCGAGATGGACAACCTGCCACCAGCCGTGCTACTGCATTCTGCACCAGCTTCAGCTTCCGGATCACCGACAAAGGAAGGCCAATGTAGAGGGCATTACAGTAGTCTAGTCTTGAGATGACAGTGGCTTGGACCACTGTGGCTAGGTCATGACGGGACAAGTAGGGAGCCAGCCTCCTCGCCTGTATTTTTATTATATTGTATGACAATATTAAGCAGAACTGTATAATAATCAACAAGAAATGCAATGTAAATGCATCGAAATCAGAATATATTACCTACCACCCATCTCATAATTCATAGGAGTCTCCCTTAAGTCCAAAATTAGGATCCCAATGTAAATGTAAATAGAAAAACAGCCAAAATGTTCAAATGAGGTCGAATACAGGCAGCGCGGCCTGGGCAAACTTGGGCCCTCCCTCCCTCTAGGTGTTTTGGACTCCAACTCCCACAACTCCTCATAGCCTCAGGCTAGCCTCAACCTCTCCCTTTGCCTCCGCCCCCTGCGTCCCGAATAGGGTGTGCTGTCGTGTTTAGGCTTCGGCTTCAGCGCCTGCAGGAGCTTCTGGGCATGCGCGGAGGTTTTCACGCATGCACAGTGGCTCCGGAGCTCAACTTCAGCTCCGGAGCCACTGCGCATGCGCGAAAACAACCGTGCATAGCCCAGAAGCTCCTGCAGGCGCTGAAGCCGACGCAGCAGAGAGAGGTTCGCGTATACGTAAGACCGCCCCTGGACATGGGACCGAGACTGTGCTGGTTGCCATCTCGGATGAACTCAGACTCCAGCTTTGACCGAGGCGGATCGGCATTGTTTGTATTGTTAGATCTTACAGCTGCCTTTGACACGGTCGATTACGATCTTTTGACCCGCCGCCTCGCCGCCTCGGGGGTCCAAGGGTTTGCCCTTAATTGGGTGGACTCCTTCCTCTGGAACCGCTGGCAACGAGTGGAATGGAACAGGACGTCCTCTGAAAAATCACCACTTACATGTGGAGTTCCTCAGGGGTCCATTCTATCTCCACTGTTATTTAACATCTATATGAGACCACTCGCTCAGCTAGTTCGGAGTTATGGGCTGGAGTGTTATCAGTATGCGGATGATACCCAGCTCCTTCTGCGGATGGACGGCCGACCGGACTCGGTTCCTGATAGCTTCACATCTTGCCTTGAGGCTGTAACAGGTTGGCTGCGCTCCCGTAGACTGAGGGTGAATCCAGCAAAGACAGAGATCTTGTGGTTGGGTCGTCCTGGACTAACTAACTAACTAACTAACTTTATTATTTATGACTAGATGAGGTTAGGTTGCCCACCATAGACGGCGAACTTCTCTCTCCAGCTAACACCGTCAAAAGCCTTGGTGTCATTTTTCACTCGTTACTGACAATGGAGGCCCAGGTCTCCGCCGTCAGTAAGTCGGTCTTTTTCCGTCTTCGGCAGGCTAGGCAGTTGGCGCTCTATCTGTCCAGGGATGACCTGGCCACAGTGGTTCATGCCACAGTAACCTCAAGACTTGACTATTGTAATGCCCTCTATGTTGGCCTTCCCTTGTCGGTGACCCGGAGACTTTGACTAGTACAGAATGCGGCGTCCAGACTCCTCAGGGGAACCCCTGTGAGGAACAATATAACAATTGTTCTATACCGACTGAACTGGCTTCCGGTTGAGTTCCGTATTACTCACAAGGTGCTGGTTCTAACCTTTAAGGCCTTGCAAGGTCAAGGGCCAGCATACCTCCGAGAACGCCTCTCTCCGTGTCAACCCTGGAGATCACCTCACTCAGACCATCAGAATCTATTACAGGTCCCAGGCCCTAAGGATGCCCATCTGACATCAACCCGGCGTAGAGCTTTTTCGGTGATCGCCCATCACTTTGGAACGCCCTCCCTCCTTACATCAGAGCCACCCGCGATCTAAAAGACTTTCGCACGGCTTGTAAAACGTGGCTGTTTGAGAGGGCCTTCGGCTGAGAACTGTTAAGACTGTTAATTGTTTTTAGATGTTTAGATACTTTTAGATGTTTTTAGACGTTTTAGGTCAGTTTTTCCCAACCTTTTTTGAGCTGCGGTACACTTTTAACATTAAAAAACATCCGGGGGCACACCACCAACCAAAATGGGGCTAACACACCATATAGTTAAACCTTGCAGTTTTCTGTAGTTCACATCCAGAGACATGGACTCAAACAATGATGGATTGACCACTCTAACACAGTAATACATATAGTTAATTGAGTTCTCCTTTGAGTTTTGGAGTTGTAGTAGTTCACCTACATCCAGAGAGCACTGTGGACTCAAACAATGATGGATCTGGACCAAACTTGGCAAGCGGGCCCCTCGGGCAGTAGAGCAGGCCGAGGGCCGCCACCAAGCCCAGACTCCGGCCCAGGGTCCCGCCGCCAGCCTCAGCCGCTCCCATTGACTCAGCCGCTCCCATTGACACAGGCTCACGGGCGAAAGGAGTGGCGGGGGAGAGGGAGAAGGCGGCAATTCCCTGTCCCTGGCGCCACTCTCCGCTATGACTCCGGCCCCTCACTCGCTGAGGCAGTGCAGAGGAGGAGCATGAGTGGTGGATGGGCTTCAGCCCCGCCCACTGAAACCCGCCCACCGCTCATGCTCCTCCTCCTCCGCGCAGCCTCAGTGAGCGAGGGGCCGGAGTCATGGCGGAGAGCGGCACCGGGAAGGGGGCCGCTCTCCGCCATGACTCCCGCCATGACTCAATCTGGCACGAGCAAGCTTCTGCCGCTGGGAAGGGGGCCGGGCCTGAGTGATGTCACCTTTCCCTCCTCCCTCCCTCAATTGGAGGCTGGCTGAGGAAACGGCTGAAGGAGGCGGCACCCCAGCCCCTTCTTTTTCTTCGCTGCCGCCCGGCCCTTCCTCTTCCTCCCTCAAGCAGCAAGAGTTCGGCAGAAGGGGAAGAAAGGGGGGGAGACACATTTTTCGTGGCACACCAGATGATCCGTCACGGAACCAGGCCCGGATTACCCATAAGGCCACCCGAGGCCATGGCCTCAGGCGGCACGTTTGGGGGGGGCAGCGGATCTGGGCCCCCAATTTTTTTAAAAAAATCCCCCAAAAAATCACCAAAAGAAAGGGCGCATGCGCGCCGCCCCTCCCTTTGCTCTGCTTTAGGAGGGAGGGAGGGAGGATCGGCTCCGCTCCTTACTCCGCCCCTCCCCGCCTCCTCGCCGGATTGAAGGAAGCAGGGCGGGGCGAGGAGGAGAAAGAGGCGCCCTCCCGCCGCGCGTCCTGCGCGCCGCCCACCCCTTTTCGGCGGGGCTGGCGCGACACAAGGGAGGAGGGGCGGCGGCGGGACTCCTCTCTGCCTCCTCCCTGGCGTGGCGTCGCCAGGCAGGGAGGAGGAGGCGAAGCCGCGCTGCCGCCCCTCCTCCCTTGTGTGGCGACGCAAGGGAGGAGCGGCGGCGACGTGGCTTCTCTCCGCCTCCCTGACTTGGCATCGCCAGGCAGGGAGAAGGAGGCGGAGAGAAGTCGCGCTGCCGGCCCTCCTCCCTTGCGTCGTCACGCCACGCAAGGGAGGAGGCAGAGAGGAGTGCGCCAGCCCCGCCAAAAAGGGGTGGGCGGCGCGCAGGACGTGCGGCGGGAGGGCGCTTCTTTCTCCTCCTTGCCCCGCCCCTGCTTCCTTGAATCGGTGAGTAGGGGCGGGGAGGGGCGGGGCCAGGGGGCGGGGAAGGGCGGAGGCAGACCCTTTCGCCTAGGGCGGCAAAAGGGCCTGATCCGGGCCTGCACAGAACCGTAGTGTGCCACGGCACAGCGGTTGGAAAACACTGTTTTAGCTACTTAGCTGTGTGTTTTACTGTAAATTGCCCAGAGCCATCTGGGATGGGCGATTAATAAATCCCTAAATAAATAAATAAATAAATAAACGTTAACTGAGCAACAGAAATAGTTTTACCAACCAGTAACTACGAGTACCTTTTGCAACAGCTAAACTGATGTTGAGGTTATGCCTTCTAGGGTAACAGACTTTGCTGAGGCAACTTGAGCGTGTATTCTCTGCTTCTGATATTAAAAATTTTTATGGGTAGATTAGTGCTGCTTTAAACTCTGTATGTTATGTTAACCTGTGCATAGCTGCGGTTGGATGAACTCGCCGTGTCCTTTGACTAGACAATAAAACTGCCAGAGATTTCAACAGAGTTTCCAAATAAATTAGATTAGCGCTGCAATTTTAGAGTCCTTCTATTTCACAAATTTCCATGTAAGTAATCACGGAAGTTATAATTTTTGTCATAAGGCAGGACAGTGAAACAATATTAGACCTGAAACATGGCCATTCAGAAAAATATGAGTAAAGTTTTTCCCTTGATGTTAAGTCTAGTCATGTCTGACTGTGGAGGGATGGTGCAAATCTCCATTTCTAAGCCCAAGAACAGGCGTTGTCCATAGACACCTCCAAGGTCAGGTGGCTGGCATGATGACACGGAGTATTATTTTTTTAAGGGTAATTTTTTTCGGCCAGTTCTTTGAGTTCCGATTAACTGGAATTCGAAGTGTCTGGAGGTCACTGAAGCCCTTTCTACACTGCCATATAATCCACATTACCAAAGCAGGCAATTCTCCCCACTTTCCTCACTTTGGTGAGATCTACGTGGGGTCGTGTTTACCCATAACTGTACCGCCAGTTCTATATTATTTTTGAACGCTTCCTGGGCACTAATAGAACTACTAAGACCAAGCACCATTGTGCGTGTCCGCGCTTGCGCATTGGCCGTACCAGCCCCAATTAGCGTTCTTCACGGACTACGAAGACCAGCCTGCCCTGCGGCGCGCCATTGAGCAAGCCTGCACATGCGCCTTGCGCTTTTGGGCATCCCTGAGCGGTCTCCGTGAATTCTCCTTTCCGCTAGACACGGACTTCATTGCTGGCTCTCTACAATCTTCAAGTGCCTATTAAGGTTATAATTATTGTTTATTTGTATTATAGTGACCCAGTAGCCGCGAAGGTACCACTATCTTCCTGGCTACAGACTTCTGTATTGGATTATTGTTATTCATTGCATGTGCATTGCCATACTGTACCTAACCCAATTGTTAGTTCTCACAGTGTTGTACCTTGCTACTATGTCATCGCATTGTACTTTAGACATTGCACTATTTAGTTCCCATTGTGGATTGTGAATTATTCTATTTGTGTACTTGCGAATACAAAATTATTTTTGATACCAATTGAATACTGTATTATTCATATACCTAAATTGCTTTCTTGTATTAAGTTTAGTCATGTCCGACTCTGTGGTGGGTGGGGGTGGTGCTCATCTCCATTTCTAAGCTGAAGAGCCGACGTTGTCCACAGACACCTCCAAGGTCATGTGGCTGGCATGACTGCATGGAGCGCTATTACCTTCCCGCAGAAGCGGTACCTATTGATCTACTCACATTTGCATGTTTTCGAACTACTAAGGTTGACAGAAGCTGGGGCTAACAGTGGGAGTTCACCTCGTCCCGCAGATTCGGTTAAACCCTTGCGCTGGCGGAATTCGCGAGACAGGGTGAGCTCCCGTCTGTCAGCTCCAGCTTCCCTTGCAGGAACATGAGAGAAGCCTCCCACAAGGATGGCAAAACATCCGGGCATCCCCTGGGCAACGTCCTTGCAGACGGCCAATTCTCTCACACCAGAAGCGACTTGCAGTTTCTTAAGTTGCTCCTGACATGAAAAATAAAACACCCTCAGTTGACATATGCTTATACAGGCTGAATATCCCTTATCTGAAATGTCTGTGATAGCTTGTTCAACTTAAGCCGTTTGAGGGCTCACACTAAGACTCTAAACTATCTAGTCTGTGAGCTGTTTTTTGCTGACGATGCTGCCCTTGTCGCCCATTCAGAAGCAGCCCTGCAGCGCCTCACATCCTGCTTTGCAGCAGCTGCAGAGCTGTTTGGGCTGGAAGTCAGCCTGAAGAAAACGGAAGTCCTCTACCAGACCACACCACAGGAAGAACACCATCATCCCCACGTCAGCATAGGCAAATCTGTGCTTAAGTCCGTTCAGCAGTTCACCTCCCTGGGAAGCATCATCTCTTCAGACGCCAAGATTGACAAAGAGCTCTATCACAGATTAGCAAAGGCATACAGTGCATTCGGAATGCTTCGCAAAAGATACTGGAGCAACAAACACCTGAGACAAAGCACCAAAATCAGTGTGTACAGAGCTATCGTACTGTCTATTCTCCTATATGAGTCTGAAACATGGGTCACCTATCGCCAACACCTACGACTCCGCGAACGCTTTCATCAGAACTGTCTTCGCACAATCCTAAATATACACTGGACCGACTATGTGACGAATGTTGCTGTCCTTGAGCAAGCAGGGGTCAACAGCATTGAGGCCATGCTATTGAGAACACAGCTGCGCTGGGCAGGGCACATCTCTAGGATGGAGGACCACCGCCTCCCTAAGATACTACTCTACGGTGAACTCGCCTCGGGTCAGCGCAAGAGAGGCGCCCCAAAAAAGAGATATAAGGACTCCCTGAAACAACATCTCAGGCTCGGCCAGATTGATCACCAACAATGGTCCACCCTGGCCTCACAGTGGGAGGCATGGAGACGCACTATTCACAATGCTGCGGTCCCTTTTGAGAAGACACGCCGAATGGGTCTAGAAGAGAAACGACAACGCAGAAAGAACCGCAACTTGGAAACGACATCACCCAAGGAGACTTTCTGCTGTGCTTTCTGCAACTGAACTTACCTATGTCAGATTGGCCTTTTTAGTCATCAACGCGCTTGTACAAAGCGTGAAATGAGTCCGTCCTAAGAATCTTCATTCGCGGAAGTAATGCCGAGAGAGATCTTATTAATTAATTAATTATTTTTTTATTTACAGTATTTCTACCCCGCCCTTCTCAACCCCCGAAGTGGGACTCAGGGCGGCTAACAGAGTCAGCAATTCGATGCCTAATACATAAATCACCATAAAACATAAAAAATTGTGATAAAATCATTAATACATATTTTATATATAATTTTCTATATGGGACTAAATTTGTGGACATTAAACTATTAGGTGGCAAAGGTGTCACTGTCTCAGCCATGTAAACAATTCTGGATTTCGGAATGCCATAGAAAGGATACTCGATCTGTAATATACAGTAAATACTGTAAATAAATAAATCTATGTATATAATAAAAGTCAGTGTTTGCGGTGGGAGGTGCGGAGGAATATGTGGCAGCGTTTCGATTGGTTGGCACTGTGGGATTATTTGCATAAAGGACTCTGATTGGCCAGCCTCAGAACTCCAACATTCTAAGGCACCAGACAGAGGGGATTGGTTGCCACTGAGGGAGTATTTGCATAAAGGACTCTGATTGGCCAGCATCCAAGAATCCAAGACTCTATATTCAAACAAAATGATTGGTTGCCACTGAGGGAGAATTTGCAAAACCAGCTCTGATTGGCCAGCATTCCTACATCCGAAATCGCAAAGGTGCCAGAGAGAGTACTTCACAAAAAGGCTTCCTTTAGCTGATTTTACAAACTAGGCCTCAGCCTGAATTGACAGTAAGGCTTCCTCAATTTGATTTTCCTGACTAGGCCTCAGTTAATGGGACATTGTGTATGGCCTGAATTAACAGTAACCAACCTTGGCCCACAGAGCCCCTATGACCCAGGCTACTTTCTACTGCCGTTTGGAGGAGGGAGGACCATGGATGATGGGACTTGAAGTACGTCTACGGATTATGGGATTTGTAGTACTTTCAAACCCTTCATTCCCCACAGACCACTGCATAAAGACTACTCTTGGCACACAGTGCCCGCATTATCCAATCTACATCCTACTGCAGTTTAGAGGACGGCGGTCCATGGATGATGGGATTTCAAGTACCTCCACTCACTTCCCGAGCCTACTGTGACCCTCATCCAGTGACTGATCAAGACAAAACTTGGCACACAAAGCCCCCATGACCCACTTAACATCCTGGTGAAGTTCGGAGGAGGGTGGACCACACATGATGGGACTTGAAGTACTTTTACTCATTTCCCGAGACTGCTGCGACCCTCATCCAATGACTGATCAAGACCAAACTTGGCACACAGAGCCCCCATGACCCACTCTACATGCTGCTGCAGTTTAAAGGAGGAGGGACCATGGAAGATGGGAGTTGCAATACCTTCACTCACGTACTGAAACCACTGCGCCCCTCATCCAATGACTAGTCAAGACCACACACATAACCCTCATTACCCCCTTTACATCCTGGTGAGGTTTAGGGGAGGTGGACCACAGATTATGGGATATTTTGTACTTTCACATGCTTTACTTCTCACCAGGGCCGGCGCAACCATTTCGCGGAGGAAGCAACTGCGTAGAGCGCCATCTGCAAGCCAGACAGCATGGGCGCTCCACGCGGCGGGTGGCGTTCCGCCGGCCGCCAGCGTCCTACTGCCGTGTTGCTGACCCGGCCGCAAGCAGCGCTGTGGCTGCCTACTTTTGGGTCTTGCCTTGCCGGCGCTGCTTGTGCGCATGGGCGCTCCACGCGGCGGGCGGCGGAACGCCCATACGCACGTGGAGCGCCCATACGCATGCGCACAAGCGGCAGGCAAGCCTCAAAAGCAGGCAGCCGCGGGCCACAGCGTACTTGGGGCTGCTTGCCGCTTGTGCGCATGCGCAGTTGCTCCAAGAAGCAACTGGGTTTGCAAAGTTCCTCGAGGAGGACTCGAGGAGGCTCACCTCACAATATAATAGCAATACGAAAGGCGGGTGGAGACTGAGACGGGCCAGGGAAGGATTAATACTAATAAGGCAGGCAGGCAGCAGAATAATTCTAAAGCATTGCACAGCCTGGGGTTTATTGGTCAGTGGAGTTTCTTTCCTCCTGAGCTTCAAAAAACAAACAGGGTACTATATCAATACTTATATTGCAAAATAGAGTACTAATGCTGATATTGATAGTAATGCATTAAACATGTAGAAACCATATATGTTGATTTTTAGTATAATCCAGGTTATCCAGCTATATAATCAGAATTCCCGTAAATGCCCCTCATTTCTTCTATCAAAATATGGCAACCCTACTCCTGCCTTCCCTCCCTTCCCTCCCTCCATTCCCTTCCATCCTTCTCTGCTTCCCCTCCTTCCTTCCTTCTCCTTTTCTTTCCTCCTTTCGTCCTGGAGGATGTTTAAATGGGAGAAGAGAAGATAGAGAAGGAAGGTGAGAAACATGTTGGACTGGATGGCTTTAAGTATTTTCAGTTGGTCATGAGGGTTCTGTGTGGGAAGTTTGCCCCAATTCTGTCTTTGATGGGGTTCAGAATACTCTTTGACTGTAGTAGGTGAACTATAAATCCCAGAAACTGCAACTCTCAAATGTCAAGGTCTATTTTCCCCAAACTCCATCTGTGTTCATATTTGGGCATATTGAGTATTCATGCCAAGTTTGGTCCAGATCCATCACTGTTTGAGTCCACAGTGCTCTCTGGATGGAAGGTGAACTACAACTTCCAAACTCAAGGTCAATGCGTCCACCAAACCCTTTTAGTGTTTTCTGTTGGTCATGGGAGTCCACGTTTGGTTTAGTTCCATCATTGGTGGAGTTCAGAATGCTCTTTGATTGTAGGTGAATTATAAATCCCAGCAACTACAACTCTCAAATGTCAAGGTCTGTTTTCCCCAAACTCCATGTTGCAAATAAATAAATACATAATACCTTATACCTTTTGTTATCAAGCAATTTGGGGGGTGGCGCCAAAATAATGTTCGCTTACCATTTAAAATTGCCTTCGTCCACCCCTGCTTCCCACAGACCACTGTGCCCCCAACCAAGAACAATTCAGACCAAACTTGGCACACAGTACCCCTATTACCCACTCTACATTCTACTGCCGTTTGGAGGAGAGTGGACCATGGATGGGACTTGAGGTACCTCCATGGATTATGGGATTTGTAGTACTTTCAAAGCCTTCATTTCCCACAGACCACTGCAGCCCAGAACAAAGACATATAAAGACTTGGCACCCTGTGCCCCCATGACCCAGTCTCCATCCTTCTACAGTGTAGAGGAGGGCAGACCATGGATGATGGGACTTCAACTACCTCTACTCATTGCCCAAGACTGCTGCGGCCCCCAACAAAGACCGATAAAGACCATACTTGGCACACAGAGCCACCATGACCCACTTTACCTTCTACTGCAGTTTGGAGAAGGGTGGACCGTGGATGATGGGACTTGAAGTACCAAAGACGAACCTTGGCACACAATGCCTGTCTCAAATAACTCGGGCACCGCCGGGTCCCCAAGCTAGTAGTATAATAAAAACGAATGTTTTCAATGAGACTTACCTCCATTTGTGCATCCTACTTGCCCATCCATGCACCCAACCCTCCATTCAGGACAAAAGGTACAGAGGAAAGTCTTCTAGCCTTTTAAATCCACCGCAATGAACACAAGCCTCTTCTCCGCCGCGTCTGGATTACGTTCTAGCTATTTATTTATTTATTTATTAACTTTATTTCTACCCCGCCCTTCTCCTAAACGGCAAACACAAGACCTAGAGAACGGCAACTGTTCCAAACACCTGATAACTATCAATTATATCAAGGATACAAAGGACTGACATGTGGCAGTCACAGCATGTTGTGTACCAGCCTGGCGCTGCGTATTAGGTGTCCCAGCGGCAACGGTCTTTCCTAACAAACAATCCTCGGCCTCCCGAATGACTTCATGTTTAAAGATGATTTGTGAACAGGAACAGCTTGTGATTTATGACAAATACGACGTCGCCACCGTTGCTCGTTGGCAAGCCTCCTGCGGTGATAATGTACGTCTATACGACAGGCTGAGGGTGCATCCACAACTGTAGAAATTATCTAGTTTGACGCCACTTAAACTGACATAGCTGAAGACCAGGGAATCATGGTGACGGAACTTTTCCATTGAATTTCCGCTTCTCACACTGCTACTAAACTCACAGAAATCATACTAGAATGGCAAACACACATACGAGGCCGGGTCAATAAGTCCGTGACTTTTTGAATTTCCTGCCTCTTAACTGAAAGGAGCATGTCAACAGGCATCTGTCAGTCGACTCCTGTCAAAATTTGAACAAGCTGCGTCATTTAGTTTGTGTTTGACAGCCATTGATAGCAGACTACCGCGTGATTTGTGGAAAAAATGGGAAAAAGTGAATTTCCTGTGCTCATTAAGCATTTTTTTGCAGGGAAAAAAACTATCACTCAAACCAAGGCTAACCTTGATAAATACTATGGGGACCCTGCACCATCAATTTCAATGGTAAAAAATCCCATATAGATTACTGCAACGCTCTCTATGTGGGGTTGCCTTTGAAGACTGTTTGGAAGCTGCAACTAGTCCAACGGACGGCAGCCAGGTTGATAACAGGAGTGGCATTCAGAGAGCGTACAACTCCCCTGTTGTGCCAGCTCCACTGGCTGACAGTTTGCTACCGGGCACAATTCAAAGTGCTGGCTTTAGCCTTTAAAGCCCTAAACGGTTCTGGCCCAACTTACCTGTTCGAATGCATCTCTCCCTATGAACCATCGAGATGTTTACGATCATCTGGAGAGGCCCTGCTCTCGGTCCCGCCTTCTTCGCAGGCGACTGGCGGGACGAGAGACAGGGCCTTTCAGTGGTGGCTCCCTCGGCTTTGGAATGCCCTCCCTAGAGACATCAGATCGGCCCCTCCCTCCTGACATTTCGCAAGAAAGTCAAGACCTGGTTATTTGAGCAGGCATTTGTTGATGAAATATAAGGCTTAATTGGATATAAGGAATGACGACGATGTGATGGAAACTGATTTCAACATGACGCTGAGGCTGCAATTGTATGTTTTTAATTGTTAAACTGTTATTATACGGTTTTTTCTTGGGGGGGGGGTTGCCTTGTTGCTTGTGTTGTATTGAGGACAGAGACTGCCTGTGTAAACCGTCCTGAGTCGCCTTTGGGCTGAGAGGGGCGGTATAGAAATGTGACAAATAAATAAATAAATGACAAATTAAAAAGTGGTATACTGAATTTCGTTGTGGCCGTACAAGCACGGAAGATGCCGAACGTTTCTGTGTTCCCAACCATTGTTGAGGTTTCTCTACACCCAAAAAAATAAAAAAAAAAAATTCATGATATAGTGTTGACCGATCGGAGATTGAAAGTGCGAGAGATTGTGGAAGCCACAGGCATCTCACGTGGCTCAGTGGTTTCAATTTTAAATGATCACTTGGGTTTGAGAAAGCTTTCCGCAAGATGGGTGCCGCGTTGGCTCACAATCGGCCACAAACGCAACCGTGTGACAATTTTGCAAGAGTGTTTGGTGTTGTTCAACCACAATATGGACGGGTTTTTGCGCCGTTTTGTAACCATGGACGAAAAGTGGATCCACCACAACACACCAGAGACCAAACAGCAGTCAAAACCGTGGGTTTCTCGGGGTGAATCGGCACCAAAGAAGGCCAACGTGGGTTTGTCAACCAATAAAGTCATGACAACCATTTTTTTGGGATGCACGCAGTATAATCCACATTGACTACCTTCAAAAGGGTAAAACAAACAATGGCGAATATTATGCCAACTTATTGGGTCGATTTAATGAGGATTTGGCAAAAAGACAACTGCATTTGTCCAAGAAAAAGTTATTTTGCACCAGGACAATGCAAGGGTGCACACATGTGCAGTTTCCATGGCAACAATCCATGAATTGGGATACTAATTGCTCCCTCATCCCCCCTATTCTCCGGATTTAGCCCCGAGTGACTATTTCTTGTTTCCAAACTTGAAGAAATGGCTCGGCGGAAAGAGATTTGACTCAACAATGAAATCATTTCACAAACAAATACCTATTTTGATGACCTCTACAAATCTTATTTTTGGAAGGGATAAAAAATTGGAGAAATGTTGGACAAAGTGTATAGAGCTCAAAGGAGACGACGTTGAAAAATAAAATGATTTTTTATCCAAAAATCTGTGTTTCATTCAAAAAGTCACGGGCGTATTGACCCGCCCTCGTATGTCCCTGAAATGACTAAAATTCCTTGGATTATGTATGCAGAGTCTTAAACGAACCCTGTTATGCATGAGATGTGATGTTATGAGGTCACCTTTTCCCAAATTAATAGACTGAAGTATAAATATAGAAGATCTGCATTGATCTTGACTGCACTGAGGAAGAAGTGGGATTCTAGTAATATGACATTTATTGAAGTCAGGGTGACTTTTTAGTCAAGGGAGAAACACAAGACGTTCCAGCACTGTGTTTCCCAACCTTTTTTGAGCCGCGGCACATTTTTTACATTTGCAAAATCCTGGGGCACACCACCAACCAAAATGGCACAAAATGACACTCTAACACAGTAATACATATAGTTAATATGTTTTTAAATGTATTTATACACTCAGTGTGAAACCTGGGCCTGTTTCGATGAACACAACATAGGTATCCTGGCAGGAATGGCAGAAAGACACAAACTTCCCACACAGAACTCCCATAACCAAGAGAAAATACTATAAGAGTTTGGTAGGCATTGACCTTGGGTTTTGGAGTTGTAGTTCACCTATATCCAGAGAGCACTGTGGACTCAAACAATGTTGGATCAGGACCAAACTTGGCATGAATACTCAATATGCCCAAATGTGAACACAGATGGAGTTTGGGGAAAATAGACCTTGACATTTGGGAGTTACAGTTTCTGGGATTTATAGTGAACACACAATCAAAGAGCATCCTGAACTCTTGCAACAATGGAATTGAACCAAACTTGGCATATTGAACTCTCATTATGAACAGAAAGTACTGAAAGGGTTTGCTTGGGAATTGACCTTGAGTTTGGAAGTTGTAGTTCACCTACACCCAGAGAGCACTGTGGACTCAAACAATGTTGTGTTATTGTTTGTTTTCTATCCAGAATCACAATGCTGGAAGGAGGCTCACACTTTAAGGTCCCTAAAACAGGTATAGGAAAACCTCGGACCTCTGGGTGCTTTGGACTTCAACTCCCACCATTCCTAACAGCCTGAGGCTTAAGTGGCTGAGGGGAAAAAAGGAAAAGGGCCGGAGGCTGCTAGGAATGGTGGGAGTTGGAGTCCAAAACACCCGGAAGGTCCAAGTTTGCCCATGCCAGCTTTCGACAGAGACCTCTTCCTCCCCCTTCCCCTTCCCCTTCGCGCCCTTTCTTCCCCCTCCTGCCAAACACTTACTTTATCTTCTACACTGCCGCTTCTGCCGCCATTTTGATCGGAGGGGGCAGCGTGAGCGTGTTCAGGAGGGGAGGGGGAGGGAGGAAGACGTGACCCATGCGGGCGCTACTGCGTAAACTCACCCCAGAGAAAACCGAGGCAAAGCGAGCAGAGCGAGGCTGGGAAGAAGGGAGTCCGAGCGGAGAAGAAAAAGTGTTCGGCAGGAGGGGGAAGAAAGGGTATTGGAGGTTCCAATTTCCCACGGCACACCTGATGATCGCTCACGGCACATTAGTGTGCCACGGCACACTGGTTGGGAAACACTGAGCTAGACTATTAAAGGTCGGGGCTCACTCCGACCCAGGCTAGCTTTGAACTCATGACCTCTTGGTCACTAGTGATTAAGTAAATGCAGCTGGCTACTAGCATCCCATGGTGTATGTTCCCACAAACAGCTCTAATCCACTGGTGTCACCAAAAGCACTCCTTCCAATGACATTTCGGGTTAAAGCGATCCCACCCCAAACCCTGCCAATGTCCTTTAATCACTTTCCTACTCTTTTCAACTCTGTTTGCATAACAAGTCCACTGGTACAGAATTTGCATGATCCCACCCACCACTGTAATCCTTTCCTACTCTTTTCAACTCTGTTTGCATAACAAGTAGAACGAAACTGAGCAGCAACTGAACATACTGGAAAGGTTTGGGGGGCTGACTCCACATGATGGAAGTTGTAGTTCACCTTGCATCAAGTCAGAGCACTGTGTCCCCCACTCACAATGGACCTGGACCACATTTGGCACACAGATTTAGAGGGAATTGACCTTGATTTATCTAGTCCGTGAGCTGCTTTTTGCCAACGATGCTGCCCTTCTCGCCCATTCAGAAGCAACCCTGCAGCGCCTCACATCCTGCTTTGCAACAGCCGCAGAGCTGTTTGGGCTGGAAGTCAGCCTGAAGAAAACGGAAGTCCTCTACCAGCCCGCACCACAGGAAGAACACCATCATCCCCACGTCAGAGCTCTCCAAACAGGAAATCAAGCATGATCACAATCTTAGCTATACGTTAAGAGATTAAATTTTATAACATAATAATCATAGAACCTTAGAACTGCAAGTGATCACAGGGCCTATCCAGTCCAACCCCCTGGCATTCAGGAATACACAACTGAAGCACTCCCGAAAAAGGCCCATCCAACCACTGTTTAAAGACCTCCAAAAAAAGAGAGTCCATCTGAGGGCTCGCACTAACTCTCTAAACTATCTAGTCCGTGACCTGCTTTTTGCTGACAATGCTGCCCTTGCCGCCCGTTCAGAAGCAGCCCTGCAGCATCTAACGCTCTGCTTTGCAACAGCTGCAGAGCTGTTTGGGCCTGAAGGAAACGGAAGTCCTCTACCAGCCCACACCACAGGAAGAACACCACCATCCCACGTCAGCATAGGCAAATCTGTGCTTAAGCCCGTTCAGCAGTTCACCTCCCTGGGAAGCATCATCTCTTCAGACGCCAAGATTGATAAAGAGATAGATCACAGATTAGCAAAGGCATAGAGTGCATTCGGAAGGCTTCACAAAAGAGTCTGGAGCCACAAACACCTGAGGCAAAGCACCAAAATCAGTGTGTACAGAGCTATCGTACCTGGATGGTTCATAGGGAGTTGTTTGTTAGTTGTAGGTACTGGGATTTATAGTTCACCTGCAGTCAAAGAGCCCCACCAATGATGGACCTGGACATAACTTGACACACAGGACCCCTATGACTGAACGTACTGGAAGGATGTGATGGGACCAACCGACCACGGTGGGAGTTGTAATTCATCCTGCAGGTGGAGAGCATAGACTGAACCCCACCGATGACGCATCTCTAGTAAATTTGCCCAACATGACAAACTTGAAGTATTGATAGAGTTTCAGGGGGTTAACCTGGCATTATGTGAGTTTTAGTACACTCCCAGCCTTATTTACATTTTGCATTTTTTAAATAAAAAAACTGACTTCTTCTAATAAGCCAGGCAACGCCAGGTACCCAAGCTAGTATCTCATAAAACTACAACTCCCATGAATCCATAGCATTGCGCCATCACACTTACAGTGGTGTCAAACTGAATTAATTCTCGGTGTAGATGCGCCGAAAGGGACCTGGAACGAGACACTCACAATGCAAAGTACTACAAAGTATTACTGTGCATGTATACAGCAAAAAGAACAAAATTCTCATGGGAAGAGGAGGAAATTTAACTTTAAAAACATCTTCTAATCCAGGTGTGCGCAAGAAAGCCTGGCACCAACATTTCCCATCTCATCTCAACATGCAAAATCCTCCTATTTCCTCTCATCTGTTCCCACTTAAGGGGTAACCTACAGCATACTAATGTTTCTCACAGCACGGTTATTTCAAAACAAAACCTTGCGCATTTTGAATTTCTTCTGGGAAAGAGAAAACGCACGGGAGGCTGGCTGGACATATGTATTATAAACTGTGGACAAATTACAACAGGCAGAAGACGTACTGTACATCACAACTACCCAGACCCTCACAGAGCTTGTTGTGAGGGGGATACGCAGTTTCATGTTCGCATCAAGAAAAAAACAAACATATTCTAAAAGCCAGCATTCCCAATTTTGGGAAGTTCAACAGTGTTATCATTTGATTAACACCATTTCATGACAGGCCTGGATTATCCCATTTTTGCGCCCTAGGCCACACTTTGGAATTACGCCCCCTTTAAGCCAACCTCTACCGCCGCCCCCCACACCACTCAGACCCACACTTGGCTGGCTTTCGCCATGGTGCCCCCGGAGCCGAAGAGAAAGGTGAGTAGGCACCATCCCGCCACCTCCAAGGTCCCCATGCATTTCCACCGGATGGAAAGCTCCGCTGTGCTCTGAAGGTCTCCTCGGGAGTCGGGAGGCTTGGGGAGAGCGCAGCGGGTGCTAACTCGCTCCAAAGGCGCGCACGAGAGAGAGTGCGAGAGCAAGAGAGAGCGCACGAGAGAGAACGTGCGCGCACGAGAGAGAGCGCGCACACGAGAGAGAGAGATGTCCACTTGGCGTGCGCTCCCAGAGGGGACGGAGCAGAGACTTTGCCGGGAGAAGGAGCGAGGAGGGGCATGAGAAGCACGAGAGAGAGAGAGAGAGAGAGAGTGCATGAGAGAGAGAGCGTGCGAGAGATGTCCGCTTGGCGTGCGCTCCCAGAGGGGACGGAGCAGAGACTTTGCCGGGAGAAGGAGCGAGGAGGGGCATGAGAAAGGGGGAAAGAGGTGCGCAGACCAGGGGTTTTTTTAATCCATGATCTGCGCCCCCCCCCCCTCGGCTTGCGCCCCTAGGCCATGGCCTCGTTGGCCTTATGGGTAATCCAGGCATGTTTCATGCAGAAGGACTGGGGATATTTGCATGTGGGAGAACGTGACCCTCCAAATGCGGTCCAACAACACCTGCACATTATCTCTGGGATTAGAGTAGTAAAGGTAAAGGTTTCTCTTTGATTGCGGGTGAACTATAAATCCCAGCAACTACAACTCCTAAATGTCAAGGTCTATTTTCCCCAAACTCCACCAGTGTTCACATTTGTGCATATTGAGTATTCATGCCAATATGGTCCAGATCCATCATTATTTGAGTCCACTTTGCTCTCTGGATATATATAGGTGAACTACAACTTCCAAACTCAAAGTCAATGCCCACCAAACCCTTCCAGTTCTTTCTGTTGGTCATGGCAGTTCTGTGTACCAAGTTTGGTTCAATTCCATCGTTGGTGGAGTTCAGGGTGCTCTTTGATTGTAGGTGAACTACAAATCGCAGCAACTACAACTCCCAAATGACAAAAAATCAACCCCTCACCATCCCCACCAAATTTGGGTGTATCGGGTATTTGGTCTAGTGAATGAAAACACATCCTGAATATCAGATATTTAAATTCGTAACAGTAGCAAAAAAATTATGAAGTAGCAACGAAAATAATGTTTATGCTTGGGGGTCACCACAACATGAGGAACTGTATTAAGTGGTTGCGGCTTTAGGAAGGGTTGAGAACCACTGTGATAGAGCCGGAATCAAGCACAACCTCCAGGACGCCGAAGTTCAGGAAAGTGCCAACATATACCTCTATCTGTTAAATTTTTGCCATGTACGTGTTCGGCGATCCGCCCTGAGTCCCCTTTGGGGTGAGAAGGGCGGAATATAAATACTGTGTGTGTGTATATACACACACATACACACATACACACATACACATACACAAGCTGCCCCTTGCCACACGTTGCTGTGGCCCAGTCTGTGTATATGTTTTGTGTGTGTATATATGTGTTTCTGTGTGTGTATATATTTGTGTATATGTGTATTTATGTGTGTTAGTGTATATCTATCTAGATAGATATAGATATACTGTATATGTGTGTGCATATGTGTGCATATATGTGTGTATATATGTGTGTATATATTTGTGTATTTCTGTGTTTACGTATGTATATGAGTGCATGTGTGCATGTGTATATGTACAGTATGTGTATATTTGTGTGTGCTTGTGTGTATATATGTGTGTGTGTGTATGTATGTGTTCATGTGTATATGTATATGAGTGTATGTGTATAAGTATATATGGTTTATTTTAAGGGGGTTTACATTCGTTCTGCTGGGTTTTTTTGTGTTTTTAGGGGTGATGGACACTCATTGGACTATTAGGTATATTTTGTCAAAATTTCATGTCAATTCATCCAGTATTTTCTGAGTTATGTTTTTCCCACAAAGGAACTCTCTCTCTCTCTCTCTCTCTCTCTCTCTCTCTCTCTCTCTCTCTCTCTCACACACTCTCTCTCACTCACTCACTCTCTCTCTCTCTCTCTCTCTCTCTCTCTCTCTCTCTCTCTCTCTCTCTCTCTCTCTCTCTCTCTCTCTCTCTCTCTCTCTCTCTCTCTCTCTCTCTCACTCTCTCACTCTCTCTCTCTCTCTCTCTCTCTCTCTCTCTCTCTCTCTCTCTCTCTATATATATATATATGCGCCATATAATGCAATTCAAAGTGCATGATATGGCAGTGTAGAACCGGTGTAAGATTATTATTATTATTAATATTATTAAACTTTATTTATACCCTGCCACCATCTCCCAGAAGGGACTCGGGGCGGCTTACATGAGGGCAAGCCCAACAATACATAGTAAAATAACACAACAGCAAATAAAACAATACAATCACGCTAACTTACAATAAGCAATAAGCATCAACAACACAGTATGAAAGCATTATGGCTGGGCCAGATGTAAATTATTTAAAAAATTAAAATAAATAACACTGGGTGCAAACAGAGGTAGAATGTGTGTCATAGGAGGGATTTTTAGAAGATAATGTGGAGCAGACAACCCAACAGGTGATTAAAGTGCTTCTGAGGACATTTTGCAAAGGTTGATCAGAGCAGGGCATTATTTACTTTATTCTGGGAAGGCACATTGGAACAGCCATGTTTTCAAGCTCCTCCTAAAAACTGCCAATGTGGGGGCTTGTCTGATATCCTTAGGGAGCGAGATCCAGTGTCAGGGGGGCACCACAGAGAAGGCCCTCTCCCTCGTCCCCACCAATCGCGCCTGCTAAGAGGGTGGGAGCGAGAGCAGGGCCTCTCCAGATGATCGAAAAGATTGCCTGGGCTCGTAGATGGAAATGCGGTCATGAATGTAGGCGGGTCCCAAACCATTCAGGGCTTTGTAGGTAAGAACCTGCACCTTGAATTGGGATTGGAAGATGAACGGCCGCCAATGGAGCTCCTTAAACGGGGGGTTCACCGCTCCCTATAGGACATTCCAGTTAGTAATCTAGCTGCCGCCCGTTGGACCAATTGAAACTTCTGGGCCGTCTTCAAGGGCGGCCCCACATAGAGTGCATTACAGTAGTCCAATCTGGAGGTGACTAAGGCGTGGACCAGATCCGAATTCACGAGGTACGATCGCAGCTGGCGCATGAGTTTTAATTGTGCGAAAGCCCTCCCAGCTACCACCGACGCCCGGGCTTCAAACGTTAGCAATGAATCTAGGACAGGGGTGGGCAACCTATGGCCCGTGGGCCGCATCCGGCCCAGCAGCCGATTCTGTCCGGCCCTGGACAGGGCGTCGGGGGTGGGGCCAAGAAGAAGGGGTTCCGCTGCCGCCATCCCATCTCGGCACGGTGGCACTGGGGTGCCCCTGGCTCTCCGCCTCTTCCTCATGACTCCGGCATGGAGAGGCTCTGGATGGCCGGCGTGGGAGCTTCAGTGCCGGCGGTGTAGCGGGGAGGAGCCTTTGGATGACTTCCTGTAGTCCCGGATGAGCTGGCTGAGACATTCTGGGAGCCGTAGGAGTCAGGAAACTATGGTTCCCAGAATGCCTCAGCCAGCTCATCCGGGGCTACAGGAAGTCATCCAAAGGCTCCTCCCCACCACGCCGCCGGCACTGACGCTCCCATGCTGGCCACCACACTGGAGGCAGGAGGAGGAGGCGGAGAGCCCGGAGCTGATGATGCCCCCACCCTCAGGCCCTCCCTCACTCCACCGGCGCGCGACCCTCCATGCAAGAGGGCCAAAGCCCAGGATCACCACTGCGAGGGCACTCTGGAGCCGCTGGACAAGGCAGGAAGGAACCCCCGCTGCCCTGGTGCAGCCCGCGCCAGCCCCCGCTTTGAGGCAAGACCATGGCAATACGGGGAATTGCTGGGGTCGAGAGTGGGCGGTGGCCTGCAGCCTCCAATCGCCTGCTGCTCTGCTTTCCTCTGCGGCAGCGGCGGCTGGGTCCGCTTTGCCATCCTCTGGGCTGGGTCCATTGGGGCATTCCATCTTGGTTCGCACTTTGTCTTCTTGAATTTAATTTAATTGTAGTGGTTTTTATTATTATTTTATAATAATTTTATTATAATAAATAATATAATATAATATTATATTATTTCAATATATTATGTCTATATATATACTATAATATAATAATTATATTAATACAAATAATACATGAATATTTCTTGATATATTAATATGTTAATATTAATGATGTGTAATATATAGTAAATATAATAAATATAATAAATAAATAATGTATATTAGAATATAGTTCCGCCTTTAGGTGCGGCCCTCTATAATATTTTTTGGCTCTCGTGTGGCCCCTTGGAAAAAATATTTGCCTACCCCTGATCTAGGAGGACACCGCGGACCTGTGACTTCAGGGGGAGTGCAACCCCAAGATGCCATAAGATTGCCTCTGCTGAGCCTCTGCTGTTACAGGAAAACATGTTTCTTATTGAGATCAGACATTTGGATCAAGCAGAGGTGTGTACAGGATTTAAGGTACTCAAAATCCTCGACTCTTCTGGGCTAATGCTCTGGGGGGACATTGATCACACGGAGATTGAGGGCCAGCGTCCAAGACCAAAACGACGTCTATGGAGTTCCGATCTCCCTCCGCATCTCCGCACTCAACCCGATCAGGGCTGGAAATATTTATGAAGCGGACTATAATAATAACCCAGGCAGGCATTAAAATCCCAATAAGCAATCTGGCAGCCTGACGCAGTAATTCTCTAAGGAGAATGCGCTTGCGGGGATTTAATGACATTTTAATGCAAACCCTGCAAATAGGAGATTTCCTTCGCAGTTTGGTTCCCTTTTGCACTATTTATTCTGGAATAGACTCTGGCGAGGGCAGGGCCGAAAGGGAGAAAAATAGCGTAACACTGAAAACGTGTATTCTGGGCCCCCGACATATTTCTGACTCATAAATCACACACTGTCTTCTGCCAGATTTCACACAGAGGCACGCCCACACATTGAAAAAAAACACGTTTTCTGAGATGCAGGATTTGAATATATATATATATATATATATATATATATATATATATATATATATATATTCAAATCCTGCATCTCAAAAAATGTTTTTTATATATATAGAATATCATAGACATGAAGACATAGGACCAACGAAGTACATTTAACTTGCTTCACTTACCTGGGGCAAGTGAAGGAAATGTCCAAATCATGCATATCACTCAAAATACCCAGAACATAAGACTAAGCGGCCATAACCACCACCTCTCCCCATCTTTAATAATCTCTCTCTCGGCATTACTTCGCGAACGAAGATTCTTAGGAAGGACTCATCCCACACTTTTTACAAGCGCGTTGATCACTAAAAAGGCCAATCTGAGATAGGCAAGTCCGGTTGCACAAAGCACAGCAGAAAGTCTCCTTGGGTGATGTTGTTTCCAAGTTGTGGTTCTTTCTGCGTTGTCGAGACCCATTCGGCATGACTTCTCGAAAGGGGCCGCAGCATTATGGATAGTGCGCCTCTATGCCTCCCGATGTGGACCATTGTTGGTGATCAATCTGGCCGAGCCTGAGATGTTGTTTCAGGGAGTCATTGTATCTATTCTGTGGGGCACCTCTCTTCCGCTGACCCGTGGCAAGTTCACCATAGAGTAGTATCTTTGGAAGGCGGTGGTCCTCCATCCTAGAGATGTGCCCTGCCCAGCGCAGCTGTGTTCTCAATAGCATGGCCTCAATGTTTGTGATCCCTGCTTGCTCAAGGACAGCAACATTCATCACATAGTCAGTCCAATGTATATTTAGGATTGTGCGAAGACAGCGCTGATGCGGGCTGGTAGAGAACTTCCATTTTCTTCAGGCTGAACGGACTTAAGCACAGATTTCCCTATGCTGACGTGGGGATGATGTTGTTCTTCCTGTGGTGCGGGCTGGTAGAGAACTTCCGTTTTCTTCAGGCTGAACGGACTTAAGCACAGATTTCCCTATGCTGACGTGGGGATGATGTTGTTCTTCCTGTGGTGCGGGCTGGTAGAGAACTTCCGTTTTCTTCAGGCTGAACGGACTTAAGCACAGATGTGCCTATGCTGACGTGGGGCTGATGGTGTTCTTCCTGTTGCAAAGCAGGATCCGTTTTCTTCAGGCTGAATGGACTTAAGCACAGATTTGCCTATGCTGACGAGGGGATGATGTTGTTCTTCCTGTGGTGCGGGCTGGTAGAGGACTTCTGTTTTCTTCAGGCTGACTTCCGGCCCAAACAGCTCTGCAGCTGTTGGAAAGCAGGATGTTAGGTGCTGCAGAGCTGCTTCTGAATGGGCGACAAGGGCAGGATCGTCGGCAAAAAGCAGCTCACGGACTAGATAGTATAGAGTCTTCGTGCGTCCCCTCAGACGGCTTAAGTTGAACAAGCTACCATCTGTACAATAGCGTATATATATGCCGTCAAGATCCGCCATAGCCCTTTGGAGCATCATGCTGAAGAAGATTGTAAATAGGGTTGGTGCAAGAACACAACCTTGCTTCACTCCATTAGTTATTAGAAAGGGCATCTTTAATAATAAAATGTAAATAATCAACAACTTGCTATCTTTTGTGATATTATCCTGCCTTATTCCACCCAATTGTAAGGTTGGCACTATCAAAAGTAGTTTCTGTACCTGGAACCAATTACATAAGTGGTTCTCAACCTTCCTAATGCCGCGACCCCTTAATAAGTTCCGCATGTTGTGGTGACCCCCAACCATAAAATCACTTTTGTTGCTACTTCACAACTCTAATTGTGCTCCTGTTATGAATCGTAATGTAAATATCTGATATGCAGGATGTATTTTCATTCACTGGACCAAATTGAGCACAAATACCAGATACACCCAAATTTGAATACTGGTGGGGTTGGGGGGAATGAATTTGTCATTTGGGAGTTGGAGTTGCTGGGATTTATAGTTCACCTACAATCAAAGAGCATTCTGAACTCCACCAACAATGGAATTGAACCAAATTTGGGATACAGGACTCCCAAGGCCAACAGAAAACACCAGAAGGGTTTGGTGGGCATTGACCTTGAGTTTGGGAGTTGTAGTTCGCCTACATCCAGATGGCACTGTGTGAGGCTCCTTGTTGTGAGGCTCCTTCTTTGGAGGTTTTTTAAGCAGAGCCTGGATGGCCATCTGTCAGGTGTGCTTTGAATGTAATTTTCCTGCCTCTTGACGGGGTTGGACTAGATAGCCAACAAGGTCTCTTCCAACTCTATGATTCTATAATTGTAAAGGTTTACCCTAACATTAAGTCTAGTTGTGTATGACTCGGGAGGTTGGTGCTCATCTCCATTTCTAAACCAAAGAGCCGGCGTTGTCCGTGGACACCTCCAAGGTCATGTGGCCGGCATGACTGCATGGAGTGCTATTACCTTTCCCGCAGAAGCGGTACCTATTGATCTAATCACATTTGCATGTTTTCGAACTGGTAAGTTGGCAGAAGCTGAGCTAACGGTAAGAGCACACCCTGCTCCACGAATTCGAACTGCCAACCTTTCGGTCAGCAAGTTTAGCAGGTCAGCGATTTAACCTGCTGCACCACCAAGCTTAAGGAAGCTAGAAGATGAATATATTGAAGATTTGGCAGGCTACTATGTATTTTGCTTCCATATGCAGCTTGAGACCAACTTAGTTGTCATGGCTCAATGCTACAGAATCAAAGGAGTTGTAGTTTTACAAAGTTGTAGTTTTTCCCTGAACGCAGACACACCAAATTTGGCAAGACAACGCCAAACAGTACGAGGTTTACATTACAAATCAACACTTTCTCATTGCTTTATTTTCCAGATCGGCAGACTGGGCCACAGCAACCCGTGGCAGGGGACAGCTGGTCTTATATAAATAAAATTGTAATGTTTGTTTGTGGGATTAACATAACTCAAAAACCACTGGACAAATTGGCACCAAATTTGAACACAATACACCTCTCAGGCCAACAAGTGACCATCACTCATAAAAACACAGCAGAAAAGACGTACAAATCCTAAAAATACAAAATACATTATAATGCATGCGCAAAACCGCATATATACACATACTAGCTGTACCCGGCACGCGTTGCTGTGCCCTATTTAGGAGATGCAAGAAAGTCTGAGTATGTAAGGGTTGGAATTGTTGTTAGTTATGGTGTTGTGGGGCCCTGGCTGTGTCGTTGTGGGTTGTTCTGGTGGGTGGGATGTTGAAGTCCTGGGGAGTTGTTGGTGTGTGGTGTTGCTGGCGTTCTGCAGAGCTTGTGGATATACAATGTCTTTTGTCTTTCTGTCTGCTGTGTTGATGTAGAGGTTGATGCTTGGAAGTTAACTTTGGAAGTGAGTGGAGGTACTTGAAATCCCATTATCCATGGTGTGTCCTCCTCTGAACTGCAGTTGGATGGAGTGTGGGTCATGGGGGGCATTGTGTGCCAAGTTTGGTCTTCATCGGTCTTGGTTCTGGGCCACAGTGGTCTGTGGGGAATGATGGGTTTTGAAGTAGTACAAATCCCATTATCCATGGAGGTACTTCAAGTCCCATAATTCATGGTCCACCCTCCTCCAAACTGTAGTAGAATGTAGCGTGGGCCATAGGGGCTCTGTGTGCCAAGGTAGGTTACTGTCAATTCAGGCCATACACAATGTCCCATGAGCTGAGGCCTAGTCGGGAGAATCAAGTTAATGAAGCCTTACTGTCAATTCAGGCCATACAGCATTCCATTGTGAGGCCTAGTCAGGGAAATTAAGTTAATGAAGCCTTACTGTCAATTTTGGGTGTGGTGTGTGATTTGTAGTGGTGTAAATTTTCTGTGGGTAGTGAATTGGGTGTTTGTGCCTCAGCCCTTTGCCTTATCCTCCTCTGACAGTTTATTATGGGTTGGAATGTTCATGTTGGCTGGCCAGTACAGGAGTTATGCAAATCCGCCCTTATTGGCAGCCAATCATGTTGTCAGAATGTAGAGGCTGGGAGAGTCATTGGCAGCCCCGGAGGATGCTGGGAAATGTAGGTTTTTTACTCGTTGTTTTGGGGGCCTTTTAGGTTTGGGGGGGGGAGTTTCTTTGCTACAAACGTACCTTGCTTGAGGCCTATTTCTGTTGGCAAGTTTGGTGTTTCTGCGTTGTAAGGTTTCTCTGTTTGGGACTGTCGTTCCATGACGGGAACCCCTTTGTATAATAGATACACAAATATATACACACATATATATACACACACAAAACACATATACACAGACTAGGCCACAACAGCGCATGGAAGGGGATGGCTAGTCTATATAAATAAAAATGTAATGTTCTTTTGTCGGATTAACATAACTCAAAAACCACTGGACGAATTGGCACCAAATGTGGACACAATCCACCTCTCAGGCCAACGAGTGGCCATCACTCATAAAAACATTGAAAGACTTTAAAAGTCACGTGGTGGGTTTCCATCGTCAAGTGGGAATTCAAACATGGTCCCCATACAACTCAACACTCAAACCACATATTGATACTACCACATACACTAGGAAGTTGCAAGTAGATGCAATTCCCCCAACACAGATGCATCTAACATAGTGGTTGTCTCAACCCGTGTGTCCTGAGATGTATTGGCCTTCAACTCCCAGAAATCCTAACAGCTGGCAAACTGGTTGGGATTTCTGGGAGATGTAGGCCAATGGTCAAAACATCTGAGGCCCCACAGGTTGAGAACCACTGACTAACATGTTATACGTAGGTGCCTTGAATCAAACACAGCAATCTACCCCAATTGTTCCCAACCTGCCGCCCTCTAGATGTGCCAGGCTTACGGTTTTTTGAGGGGGTTTTGGCTGTGGTGTTTATGTGGGCTGTATTGGTTTGTTGTACTGTGTTGTTTTCTTTTTAGAAGTGTTATGTTTGTGTTGTGTGTGTTGTGTGTCTGTTGTGTTTTTGGTTTGTAGAGGTAAGTATTGTGATTTGCTTGGTTGTCATGTTGTGGGTCTGGTGGTTGTGAGGTGAGTGTATTTTGTTGTGGGTGTGTTTGTTTGGGGTGAATTGCAGTGGGAAGGCGGCAGCAGCGTCTTTTCTCCTTCTTTCTTTACGCCCTGCTATTTGGAGGGTAGTAGCGGCGAGGCCATTGTTCCCTGCCGCGTCGTTCTTCACTCTACGTCCTCGGGAGGGCAGGCTTAGCGGTTGGTAAGTTTCTCTCCCCCTGCGGAGAGCAGTGGCTCCAGAGAGGCAGCGGAGGCCACAGAGATGGCGAAGGAGGCGGGTGGGCCAGGGGACTGCAGTTCCCAGAAGGCCCCGCGCGGTCACCTTTTTAATCTGCTCTGTCTCCGCCCTCCTTCCTAGTGATCCGCACGGAGCCTTCTGGGAATTGTAGTCCCGTGGTCGTGCCCTTCTCCCTTGCCGTTTTGCTGCTGTTCCTGTTGCCGGGTTGTGCGGGCGACGCAGCAGCAGCCGCCTCCTCCGCCGTATCCGTGGCCTCCTCAGCTGGCTCCCAGTCGTTTCTGGTCACGGGCCGCACCGTCGCCTCCTCGGCCTCAGTCGCCGCCTGGTAGCATGTTCGGGACCTGGGCCGCGCGGGAGGCGACGTGGCTGTTTCAGGCAGCGCGGGTCGGGTTTAGGAGCGGCTGGGAAGCGGCGGAGGACAGGGGCATGGCGTCGGTCCGAAAGCGGCTTGGAGGCGGCGAAGGAGGTTGAGAAGGTAGCGGAGGAGGTGGGCACGGCCGTGTCCGCATGGGCCCGGGTCCAGGAGTGGTTTGGGGGCAGGGTAGGAGGCGGTCATGGTTGCGCCGTCGTTGTCGATTAGGGCCCCGGCACCCGGTGAGCGAGGACGGAGGGAGAGGGGTTGGGGTGTTTTTGGGGGTGGGATGAGTGTGCCTGCGCCACTGTTCTCATTCTCTCCTCTTCTCGTGGGGGAAGGAGGGCATTGCTGTGCATTAAGCGGCGCTGCGCTGGGTGATACTGCTGGTGTTTTTGGCGGTGTAATTTGGGGGTCTCGCAAGGTATTTAGGGCGGATTTTTGGTGCCCTATAGGTACCTCGGGGTATGATGGATTGTGTTTGGGGGGTTTAGTGGTTATGGGGCTTATAGTTTTGATGTCTATAAGCGTCGTTGCACGCCCATTCTCTTTTTATATATATAGACTAGCTGAACCCGGCACGCGATGCTGTGCCCTATGTAGTAGATGTGGAAAAGTATGGAAGGGTTTGAAATGATGTGTGTGTTGTGTGTGTGTATATATGTGTATGCTTGTGTGTAGGTATGGCTGTATGTGTGTTTAATATTTGTGTGTGTGTTTGTATTTGTGTCTGTGTGTATGTGGGGGTGTTTGTGTGTCTGTGGGTTGGGTGTGAATGTATGGGTTTGTGTATATATGTGTATGTGTGTATATTTCCGTGGTGCTTCCTGAAGAGGAGGACGAAAGGGGGCCCCGCGCGATCTCTCTCCCTTCGCCCTCATCTTCTAGGAGTGGAAGGGAGGCGGTGGAGGAGAGCGAGAAGGGGGTGGAAGAGGCAGCCAGGGCGCCGCCGGTATCGCTCCCGCTGCGTCGCTTCCCTGTCGAAGGGTGCGCTCTCCTCTGCCGCCTCTCTTCCGCTCCCAGGAGAAAGGGCGAAGGGAGAGAGATCGCACGGGGCCCCCTTTCGTTCTCCTCGTCAGGGAGCAGCACGGAGGCGGCGGAGGAGAGCGCAAAGGGGCCGGAAGAACGGCCATGGCGCCGCCGTCATCGCTCCCCCTTCGTCACTTCCCTGCCACAGGGTGGGCCAAGAGCGACCTTCGTAGGGAGGAGTGCTGCATTGGAGAACGTTGCTGTGGTCGGGCCACGTCCTCCACCTCCTCCTGTGAAAGGGGCCCGCACGGTCCCTCTCCCTTCCCCTCCTCTGCTGGGAGCGGAAGAGAAGCAGCGGAGGAGAGCGAGAGGGACAACTTCCGGGGGAGTGTTTCTTGCGGGACAGGAAGTGGTTTTAGCGCCATTTTGTTTGTAGTTTTTTAGGGTTCCGGATGTCTCCATAGGTTTCCATGGGGTTTTTTGGGGGCCGGTTTTAGGGGTCTTCGGAGGTATGTTTTGGTGTTTTTTTGTGCCACGATTGTTGGTGTTGGTTCGTTGAAATGTGTGGGGTGGGTTTTGAGGGTCTGGGTGTTATGGTGTGTCCGTGCATAAGCGTCAAAAATGGACTCTCTCTTTTTATATATATAGATTTCAGTGGTTCCTAACCTGTGGGTCCCCAAGTGTTTTGACCCACAACTCCCAGAAATCCCAGCCAGTTTCCCAGCTGTTAGGATTTCTCTGAGTTGAAGGCCCAATCATCTGGGGACCCACAGGTTGAGACCCACTGTTCTATTCCTAGTCACAAATCAATTGATTCCCCCCTTGCTTAAAACAGTGTAATGCAGTAATATAGAGCAGTACGACTCAGTGATGGTTTGCGGACTTGTGTCACTCTATGAGTCATTATCTGCTGATCTTCGAAAATTTCCTGGAAACAAAAGAAGTGTTGTAATCAATGGCCGCACACATAGTGCCAGTCTCTGGTACACTAGATCAGTGTTTTTCAACCTTATTTGAGCCACGGCACATTTTTTACATTTACAAAATCCTGGGGCACACCACTAACCAAAATGATGCAAAATGACACTCTAACACAGTCATACATATAGTTAATGTGTTTTTAAATGTATTTATACACTCAGTGTGAAACCTGGGCCTGTTTCGATGGACACAACATAGATATCCTGGCAGGAATGGCAGAAAGACACAAACTTCCCACACAGAACTCCCATAAACAAGAGAAAAGGCTATAAGAGTTTGGTGGGCATTGACCTTGGGTTTTGGAGTTGTAGTTCACCTATATCCAGAGAGCACTGTGGACTGAAACAAATGTTGGATCAGGACCAAACTTGGCATGAAAACTCAATATGCCCAAATGTGACCGAGAGATGGGCCTCTCCGGAAGATCTTAGCGTCCTTGATGGTTCGTAGGGGAGATCACGTTCGGACAGGTAAACTGGGCCGGAACCGTATAGGGCAGTGGTTCTCAACCTTCTTAATGCTGCAATCCCTTAATACAGTTCCTCATGTTTTGGTGACCCCCAACCATAACATTATTTTTATCGTTACTTCATAACTGTAATTTTGCTACTTTTAGAAACCGTAATGTAAATATCTGATATGCAGAATGTATTTACATTCACTGGACCAAATTTGCCACACATACCTAAATTTGAATGGTGGTAGGGTTGCGGGCTGGGTTGATTTTGACATTTGAGACTTGTAGTTGCTGGGATTTATAGTTCACCTACCATCTAAACTCCACCAACGATGGAATGGAACCAAACTTGGCACACAGAACTCCCATGGTTGTAGTTGCTGGGATTTATAGTTCACATACCATCAAAGAGCATTCTAAACTCCACCAACGATGGAATTGAACCAAACTTGGCACACAGAACTCCCATGACCAACAGGAAATACTGGAAGGGTCTGGTGGACATTGAGTTTGGGAGTTGTAGTTCACCTACATACAGGGAGCACTGTGGACTCAGACAATGATAGATCTGGACCAAACTTGGCACAGATACTCAATATGCCCAGATCTGAACATTGGTGGAGTTTGGGGGAAATAGATATTGACATGTGTGAGTTGTAGTTGCTGGGATTTATAGTTCACATACCATCAAAGAGCATTCTAAACTCCACCAATGATGGAATTGAACCAAACTTGGCACACAGAACTCCCATGACCAACAGGAAATACTGGAAGGGTCTGGTGGACATTGAGTTTGGGAGTTGTAGTTCACCTACATACAGAGAGCACTGTGGACTCAGACAATGATAGATCTGGACCAAACTTGGCACAGATACTCAATATGCCCAGATCTGAACATTGGTGGAGTTTGGGAAAATAGATATTGACATGTGTGAGTTGTAGTTGCTGGGATTTATAGTTCACATACCATCAAAGAGCATTCTAAACTCCACCAACGATGGAATTGAACCAAACTTGGCACACAGAACTCCCATGACCAACAGGAAATACTGGAAGGGTCTGGTGGACATTGAGTTTGGGAGTTGTAGTTCACCTACATACAGGGAGCACTGTGGACTCAGACAATGATAGATCTGGACCAAACTCGGCACAGATACTCAATATGCCCAGGTCTGAACATTGGTGGAGTTTGGGGAAAATAGACATTGACATGTGTGAGTTGTAGTTGCTGGGATTTATAGTTCACCTACAATCAAAGAGCATTCTGAACCCCACCAATGAGAGAATTGGGCCAAACTTCCCACACAGAACCCCCATGACCAACAGAAAATACTGTGTTTTCTGATGGACTTTGGAGACCCCTCTGACACTCCCTCATGACCCCCCCAGGGGTCCCGACCCCCAGGTTGAGAAACACTGGTATAGGGATTTATAGGTTAAGACCAGCCCTTTGAATTGTGCTCGGAAGCTAATTGGCAGCCAGTGGAGTGAGTGGTATAAACATTTGAGGGGAAGTCATAGGAGGGAGGGTTGTTTTCTGCTGCCCTGGAGACGAAGACGTGGAACAAGGGCTTCAAAATTTATTTATTTATTTATTTACGGCATTTTACCCCGCTCTTCTCAACCCCCGAGGGGGGACTCAGAGCAGCTTCCAAAAGGCACAATTTGATGCCTACGTCACAATCGCAGTATAAAAACACAATATAAAACCCTCCAGCATTCGACACTAAAATACATTAAAATACAATTATATTCACACATCCTATGCATTCACCTATGTTAAAAACAGTGTTCCATCCATAAAAGCATTGAGCCCTATTCACCAACTTTCCATTAAACTACTAAAGTGCTGTCCTGTGCTACTATGCGAACGCCTGGTCCCACATCCAGGCTTTCACTATGTTTTCCTTAATCTCAGGAGGGATGTAAGTGATCGTATGTCGCTAGGGAGCGCATTCCACAGACGGGGGGAGCCACCACCGAGAAGGCCCTCTCCCTCGTCCCCACCAGCCGCACCTGGGACGCTGGCGGGAGCGAGATCAGGGCCTCCCCGGATGATCTTAAAGTACGAGGTGGGACGTAGCGGCAGATGCGTTCGGACAAGTAAGCTGGGCCAGAATCGTATAGAGCTTTAAAGGTCAAAACCAGCACTTTGAATTGAGCCCGGAAATGGACAGGGAGCCAGTGGAGCCGACACAACAGGGGGGGTGGTATGCTCCCTGTATGTAGCTCCAGTTAGTAGTCTGGCTGCCGCCCGTTGGACTAGTTGTAATTTCCGAACTGTCTTCAAAGGCAGCCCCACGTAGAGCGCATTGCAGTAATCTATTTGGGATGTGACCAGAGTGTGGACGACCGTAGCCAGATCAGACTTCCCAAGGTACGGGCGCAGCTGGCGCACGAGTCTTAACTGTGCAAAAGCTCCCCCGGCCACCGCAAAATACAAGAAAGGAGATTCCACCTGAACATTAGGAAGAACTTCCTGACTGTAAGGAGAGCTGTTCAGCAGTGGAACTCTCTGCAACAGTTTGGTGGAGTCTCCTTCTTTGGAGGCTTTTGAGCAGAGGCTGGACGGCCATCTGTCGGGGGGTGCTTGGAATGCGATTTCCCTGCTTCTTGGCAGAATGGGGTTGGACTGGATGGCCCATGAGGTCTCTCCCAACTCTATGATTCTAATTGCCATCAAGTCACCACCCCGTGGCTTCCTTGATTGAATCTATTCACCTCAAAGGCAATCTTCCTCTTTTCCTACCGCCCTCTCCCTTACAAAGCATTATTGTCCTTCCTAGCCAGTCAAGTATTTTCATTAGATTTCCAAAAGTACACCAATCTCAGTTTAATCATTTGGCTTCGAGGGATAGTTCAGCTCGGTTTGTTCACAAGCAAATCCCACTGTGGTCAATGGGGCCGACCACTTAACGGTCTGTAGAGTAAAAAACCAACAACAACAACAAAACACTTCAGTAAATAGTTCAATACAAAGGGGGCTTGGTATCTGCTGAGATTCCAGGACATACCAAAATCCCTGAGAAAGGCATTGTGTGCCAAGGCTGGTCCTTATCAGATGTTTACGTGGCTTGCAGTGGTCTCAGGAAGTTAGTGAAGGTACTGCAAGTCCCATCGGCCATGGTCCATCCCCCTCCAAACAGCACCAGGATGTAGAGTGGGTCATGGGGGCTCTGTGTGCCACGTTTGGTCTTGATCATTCATTGGATGAGGGTCACAGCGGTCTCGGAAGGTGAGTGGAGGTAGGCATTGTGTGCCAAGGTTGGTCTTTGGTACCTCAAGTCCCATCATCCATGGTCCACCTTCCTCCAAACTGCAGTAGAAGATAGAGTGGGTCATGGGGGCTCTGTGTGCCAAGTATGGTCTTTGTTGCGGGCCGCAACGGTCTTGGGCAACGAGTAGAGGTAGTTGAAGTCCCATCATCCATGGTCCACCTTCCTCCACACTGCAGTAGAAGATAGAGTGGGTCATGGGGGCTCTGTGTGCCAAGTATGGTCTTTATCGGTCTTTTTTGGGGGCCGCAACGGTCTTGGGCAACGAGTAGAGGTAGTTGAAGTCCCATCATCCATGGTCTGCCCTCCTCTAAACTGTAGAAGGATGGAGACTGGGTCATGGGGGCACAGGGTGCCAAGTATAGTCTTTGTTCAGGGCTGCAGTGGTCTGTGGGAAATGAAGGCTTTGAAAGTATTACAAATCCCATAATCCATGGAGGTACCTCAAGTCCCATCCATGGTCCACTAAATTCTCCTTCAGTGGCAACCAATCATGTTGTTTGAATGTAGAGTCTTGGATTCTTGGATGATGACCAATCAGAGTCCTTTATGCAAATACTCCCTCAGTAGCAACCAATCCCCTCTGTCTGGTGCCTTAGAGTGTTGGAGTTCTGAGGCGGGCCAATCAGAGTCCTTTATGCAAATAATCCCTCAGTGGCAACCAATTGAAATGCTGCTACATATTCCTCCGCACCTCCCACCGCAAACACTGACTTTTATTATATGCATAGATTTTATTATTATTACATTTTTTCCTTGAGAAACTGCAAGTCGCTTCTGGTGTGAGAGAATTGGCCGTCTGCAAGGACGTTACCCAGGGGACACCCGGATGTTTAACCATCCTGTGGGAGGCTTCTCTCATGTCCCTGCATGGGAAGCTGGAGCTGACAGACGGGAGCTCACCCCGCTTCCCGGATTCGGACCGCTGATTTTTCGGTCGGCAGTCCTGCCGGCACAAGGGTTTAACCCATTGCACTATCGGGGGCTCCATAATAATATTAATAATATTATTAATAATATTCTTATTATTAATAATAATATTTTTGGTCTTTTTCAAAATATATGTATATATATATATATTCAAGTCAAGTTGAATCTGCGAGTGCAGAATCTATGGATATGAAGGGCTGGCTGTACAAGGCAGTGTTTTCAATTAGGGCGACGATTGCAACTGAGGTGCCAACTGTCCTACACCATTTCCATGGGGCAGCACTGAACAATACACACCAACAACCCAAGCAATGGTGCTGCCTGAGGCAATACAGCAAAGGGCACCCGCCCCCTACCCAAATTCAGAAAGCGCCAAATCTCTCAATCACCCCTCTCCATCTCTGGCAGCAATATCTGTGCAGAATGGCAACACATTCAATCACGAACCATACACTGCCCTCTGAGTGACCTGCAAATTCTGCTGCCTGAGGCACTGACTGCCTTCGTCTGCCAGCAAGGAGCATCCCCAGCAGCCCTTCGAGCACACAGTTTGGGTGGATCTCCAATGTCGGACAACACGGAGAAGCCACTGACACCCACAAGCATGTGGACCATCTCAACAGAAAGGAGGAAACCATGAAAAGGAAAGCCAGGGCAGTCAAGAAAGAGCAACACTCAAAAAACAGGGGAACTCCAGACAAAAAAACAATCAGGCCCAGCTAATCACCCCCCAACACAGGATCCCCCAGGCAGGAAGCAGCCAATCCTTGAAGCTACAAAGCTATTCCATGCTAATCAAGGTGTTCAATTGCAACATTCAAACCTGCCTCAAAGGGAAGGAGGAAGGAAGGAAAAAGAGAGGAAGGGAAGGAAGAAAGGACAAAAGGGAAGGAAGGAAGGAACGAAGGAAGGAAGGGGAAAGAGAGAGGGAAGGAGGTAGGAAAGGGTGGAAGGGAAGGAAGGGGGAGGGAGAAAGAGGGAAGGAAAGGAGGGAGGAACTGAGGAAAGAGGGAGGAAAGAGGGAAGGAAAGAAGGGTTGAAGGGTGGAAGGGTGGAAGGGAAGGAGGGTGGAAGAGGGAAGTAAGGAAAGGGGGGAGGGAAGGAATGAAACAATAGAAGGGAGGAAGAGAAGGAAGGAAGGACAAAAGGGAAGGAAGGAACGAAGAAAGGAAGGGAAAAGAGGGAGGGAAGAAGGGAAAAGAGGGAGGGGAGGAGGGAGGGAAGAGGGAAGGAGGGAGGGAGAAAGAGGGAAGGAAAGGAGAGAGGGAGGGAAGGAAAAAATGGAAGGGAGGAAGAGAAGGAAGGAAGGACAAAAGGGAAGGAAGGAAGGAACGAAGAAAGGAAGGGGAAAGAGAGAAGAGGGAAGGGAAGGAGGAAGGGAAGGAGGGAGGGAGAAAGAGGGGAGTAAGGAAAGGAGGGAGGGAAGGAGGAAGGAAGGAAGGAAGGGAAAAGAGAAGGAAGAAAGGGAGGAAGGGAAGGAAGGAAAGGTGGAAGGGAATGGAGGGAAGGAGGAAAGAGAGAAGGGAGGAAAGAGAGAAGCAGGGAGGGAAGGAAGGAAGGAGGAAAGGGTGGAAGGGAAGAAAGGAGGGGAGGGGAGAAAGAGGGAAGGAAGGAAAAAATGGAAGAAAGGGAGGAAGAGAATGGAGGGAAGGAGGGAGGAAAGAGAAAAGGAAGGAAAGACAAAAGGGAAAGAAGGAGGGAAGGGGAAAGAGAGAGAAGCAAGGAGGGAAGGGAAGAAAGGAGGGGAGAAAGAGGGAAGGAAGGAAGGAAAAAGAGAAGGAAGAAAGGGAGGAAGGGAAGGTTGGAAGAAAGGGGAAAGAGAGAGAAGGAAGAGGGAAGGAAGGACTAATGGGTAGAAGGAAAAGAAGGAGGGAGAGAAGGAAGGAAGAAGGAAAGAGAGAAAGAATAACGGATAGGATGGTGTGAGAGAAGGGGGCCTGGGTTTGCCTGTACCTGGTGTAGATTTACTTTCTTTCTCCCACCCTGGGTATTCCACAGATATATAAACCCCACTTGCCTAGTTTCCAAGCGACCTCACAACCTCTGAGGATGCCTGCCATAGATGTGGGTGACACGTCAGGAGAGAATGCTTCCGGAACATGGCCATAGAGCCAGGAACATCCACTAGCATCCCTTCCTCAAACCCACAAGGATCAGCAAAATGCCAAGACAGAGAGCTGACGTTTCGCAGAAAGGGGATCCCACTGCTCTTCTTTTACTACGTACACACTGCAGAATTAATGCCTTTGGATACTATTCTTCCTGCCAGGGCTGAATACGTACTAGAGAGTCCTGGGAGTATTTCAAGGTCATCGGCCTTCTCTGCGGAAGCGTGCTGGCGCCGCAGGAACCCATTGGGCCACGGCAGCCAACGTGGTGTCAAACTGCATTCAGTCCCATAGTGGAGGCTCCCGCACACTCCCAGGCGGCCTAGGCCTCTCTCCGGCAGCTCTTACTCCCAGGAAGCGCTTCCTAGCCTTTTCAGTCCAATCCCTTTCCCTGCCATTGGAACCCATTGCTTCCTTCTTGTGCCCTGGTCTCTAGGGCAGCATTAACATGAGCTTCTCTCCCCCCCCCCTCAATGGGGCACCCTTTGAAATCTTGAAACATGGTTCTCGTGTTCCCTCTCTACCTTCGCTTCTCCCAGCTAAACATCCCTCAGGAGGAAAGGAGGAAGGAAAAAGAGAAGGGAGAAGAGAAGGGTGGGGGAAGGAAGGGAAGGGAATGGAAGGAGGAAGGAAGGAAGGAAGGAAGGAAGGAAGGAAGGAAGGAAGGAAGGAAGTAGAGAAGGGTGGGGGGAAGGAAGGGAAGGGAATAGAAGGAGGGAGGGAGGAAAAAGAGAAGGGAGAAGAGAAGCGTGGGAGGTAGGAAGGGAATGGAAGGAGGAAGGAAGGAAAAAGGGAAGGGAGAAGAGAGGCGTGGGAGGAAGAAAGGGAAGGGAATGGAAGGAGGGAGGCAAAAGAGAAGGGAGAAGTGAAGGGTGGGAGGAAGGAAGGGAAGGAGGGAGGAAAGAGAGAAGGAAGGAAAGACAAGGGAGGGAGGGAAGGAAGGAAGGAAGGAAGGAAGGAAGGGGAAAGAGAAAGGAGATGAGAAGGGTGGGATGAAGGAAGGGAAGGGAATGGAAGGAGGGAGGGAGGAAAGAGAGAAGGAAAGACAAAAGGGAAGGAAGAGGAAAGGGAGAGGGAAGGAGGAAGAAAAAGAGAAGGGAGAAGAGAAGGGTGGGGGGAAGAAAAGGAATGGAAGGAGGGAGGAAAGAGAGAAGGAAGGAAAGACAAGGGAAGGAAGGAAGGAAGGAAGGGGAAAGAGAAAGGAGATGAGAAAGGTGGGAGGGAGGAAGGAAGGGAAGGGAATGGAAGGAGGGAGGGAGGAAAGAGAGAAGGAAAGACAAAAGGGAAGGAAGGAAAGAGAGAGAGAGAGGGAAGGAGGAAGGAAGGAAAAAGAGAAGGGAGAAGAGAAGGGTGGGAGGAAGGGAATGGAAGGAGGGAGGAAAGAGAGAAGGAAGGAAAGACAAGGGAAGGAAGGAAGGGGAAAGAGAAAGGAGATGAGAAGGGTGGGATGAAGGAAGGGAAGGGAATGTAAGGAGGGGAGGAAAGAGAGAAGGAAAGACAAAAGGGAAGGAAGGGAAGAAGGAAAGGGAGAGGGAAGGAGGAAGGAAAAAGAGAAGGGAGGAAGGAAGGAAATGGAAGGAGGGAGGAAAGAGAGACAGAAGGAAAGACAAAAGGGAAGGAAGGGGAAAGACAGAGGAAAGGAGGGAGCGAGGGAGAGAAGGAAGGAAGGAGGAAAGGGCGGAAGTGAAGGAAAGTGAGGGAGAAAGGGAAGTAAGGAAAGAAAGGAGGGAGGGAAGGAGGGAGGAAGGAAAAGGAGAATGGAGGCAGGGAGGAAGAGAAGGAAGGACGAAAGGGAAGGAATGAAGGAACGAAGGAAGAGGAAAGAGAGAGGGAAGAGGGAAGGAAAGAAGGATGAAGGGGTGGAAGTGAAGGAGGGAGAGAGAAAGAGGGAAGCAAGGAAAGGAGGGAGGGAAAGAAGGAAGAAAAATGGAAGAAAGGGAGGAAGAGAAGGATGGAAGGAAGGAAAGGTGGAAGGGAAGGGGGGGAAGGTGGGAGGAAAGAAGGAAGGAAAGACAAAAGGGAAAGAAGGAGGGAAGGGGAAAGAGAGAGAGAGAAGCAGGGAGGGAGAGAAGGAAGGAAGGAAGGGTGGAAGGGAAGAAAGGAGAAGGGAGAAAGAGGGAAGGAAGGAAAGAAGGGAGGGAAGGAAAAAATGGAAGAAAGGGGGGAAGAGAAGGATGGAAGGAAGGAAAGGTGGAAGGGAAGGGGGGAAGGTGGGAGAAAAAAAGGAAGGAAAGACAAAAGGGAAAGAAGGAGGGAAGGGGAAAGAGAGAGAAGGAGGGAGGGAGGGAAGGAAGGAAGGAAGGAGAAAGAGGGAAGGAAGGAAAGGAGGAAAGGAAGAAGGAAGGAAGGGGAAAGAGAGAGAAGGAGGGAGGGAAGGAAGGAAGGGGAAAGAGAGAGAAGGAAGAGGGAAGGAAGGACTAAAGGGTGGAAGGGAAAGAAGGAGGGAGGGAAGGAAGAAGGAAAGAGAGAAAGAATAAAGGATTGGTGTGAGAGAAGAGGGCCTGGGTTTGCCCGTACCTGGTGTAGATTTACTCTCAGACAAGTAGTATTCATACAACTTCTGCTACTACCTCCCCCCCCCCCAAAAGCTATGATCACTGGATCCATTCAACATAAACATGCAAGCCAAGGGCCTGGGGGGGGGGGGGGGGAGACACCCTTGGAGTAGTAGGCACCTCAGGTCCACCTCCATGAGGCCTGGGCAAACTTAGGCCCTCTGAGTGTTTTGGACTCAGAGTCCCACAATTCCTAAGAGGCTGCAGAATGGATGCAATCCCAGCAGGAAGGTGTTCCTTGGAGGGCTCCCACCTGCCCTTGCTTGCTTACCTGGGGGAAAGGTAAGCAATGGATCCCCCTCCTCTCTCTCTCTCTCTCTCTCCCCCCCTCCCTCTCTCTCTCTCTCTCTCCCCCTCCCCTTTCCCTCTCCTTCAGGCCTTTGAGGTTTTGGGGACGCGTGGGCGGAACTGGCGGGCTTCTCCCCGTCACGACTGACTTGACACGCATGTGAACACGCGTTTCTGCATTCACACGTTCGCGGTCTCTCTCTCTCTCTCTTCCGTACAGGGAGAGCTGCCAAGGCTCTACTTGGGGGTCAATCCCAGCCAGCCTCTTGGTCACGACTGACTTGACACGCATTAGAACACGCGTTTGTGCATTCACACGTTCGCGGTCTCTCTCTCTCTTCCGTACAGGGAGAGCTGCCAAGGCTCTACTTGGGGGTCAATCCCAGCCAGCCTCTTGGTCACGACTGACTTGACACGCATTAGAACACGCGTTTGTGCATTCACACGTTCGCGGTCTCTCTCTCTCTCTTCCGTACAGGGAGAGCTGCCAAGCCTCTACTTGGGGGTCAATCCCAGCCAGCCTCTTGGTCACGACTGACTTGACACGCATTAGAACACGCGTTTGTGCATTCACACGTTCGCGGTCTCTCTCTCTCTTCCGTGCAGGAGAGCTGCCAAGCCTCTACTTGGGGGTCAATCCCAGCCAGCCTCTTGGTCACGACTGACTTGACACGCATTAGAACACGCGTTTGTGCATTCACACGTTCGCGGTCTTCCGTTCTTGCCTCTACTTGGGGGTCAATCCCAGCCACCCACCCGGCAATCCTGGTTACCTTCTTGCCGTCAATGGAGGAAGAGGCGGAGGCGGAGGAAGAGCGGCCCTGGCCGAGGTGGTCTTGTTGCGGGGACATGGCTTCCATCAAGAGCCCCTTCAAGCCGCCCGGAGGGAGCCGGCGGGGGTCATGGCAGCAGCAGCAGCAGCAGCACGCAAGCCGAGGAGAGAAGCAACCCGCAGCCTCCCCCGGATCCAGGCGGTGATGCTATCCTGCCAGCACCAGACCAGCGCTGAGAGGCCACGCCCCCCGCGGCCAATCCGGGCACAGCATCGCCGCGGGGCCCCGCCCAGGGGTGGAACCCTTTGAGATAACCACGCCCCTCGCCCCGCCCCTGCGGAGCTGAGCCAGGGAAGAGAAGGACTTGGGTGCTGGCCACGCCCACTCTGCTACTGGCCACGCCCACTCCGGAGACAGACTGCAGCAATGGGGAGGGGGATGTTTTGGACTTGGATTTGCAATGGAAACAACAACAACATATTATTATTATTATCTTTATTTCTACCCATAGGGGAACTCAGGGCGGCTTCACCTATGTACCAATGATGCTGTCCACATAGACATTCAATTAAAAAGATTGGCACAGTTAAAAACATTATAATTTAATTATAAAATTATAATATATAATTATATAATATATTTATATTTTGATATATTTATATATTTTTATATAATTTTATATAATTATAAAATAAAAATCGTGTGTGTATATATATATACACTCACAAAATACATATATATTTATATATGTGTAAATATGTAAACATAGGGGGTATATCTGTGACCATGTGTGTGTGGATATATACACTCACACATACATGCATATATATGTAAATATGTAAACATAGGGGTATATCTGTGATCGTGTGTGTGGATATATACACTCACACATACATGCATATATATGTGTAAATATGTAAACATAGGGGTATATCTGTGATCGTGTGTGTGGATATATACACTCACACATACATGCATATATATGTGTAAATATGTAAACATAGGGGTATATCTGTGATTATTTGTGTTTGTGTATATATGTGCATATATACATACATACATACAGATATATACATATACACACAATATATGTGTGTCTGTGTATACATAGAGATATATCAGTGATTATGTGTGTGTATATATACACCCACACATACATGCATATATATGTGCAAATGTTTAAAGATAGGGGTATATCTGTGAAAGTGCGTTTTTGTGTATATATGTGCATATATATATACAGATATACATATACACACACTATGTGTGTGTGTGTATATATACATAGGGATATATCAGTGATTATGTGTGTGTATATATACACCCACACATACATGCATATATATGTGTAAATATGTAAACTTAGGGGCATATCTGTGATCATTTGTGTTTGTGTATATATGTGCATATATAGATATATACATATACACACAATATATGTGTGTCTGTGTATACATAGGGATATATCTGTGATCGTGTGTGTGTGTATATATATACACCCACACATACATGCATTTATGTGTGTAAATACGTAAACATAGGAATATATCTCTGATTATGTGTTTTTGTGTATATATGTGCATATATATATATATACAGATATACATATACACACAATATATGTGTGTGTATACATAGGAATATATCAGCGATCGTGTGTGTATATATATACACCCACACATACATGCATATATATGTGTGTGTGTGTGTGTGTAAATATGTAAACATAGGGGTATATCTGTGATTATGTGTGTTTGTGTATATATGTGCATATATATATATATACAGATATACATATACACACAATATGTGTGTGTATACATTGGGATATATCAGTGATCGTGTGTGTGTATATATATGTATATGTGTGTGTGTTTATGTATATACATTCGTGTGTGTATATATAAGTTCTTTATTTACTGTTATGATTTTAGAGTGTTTTTAAATATTGGTAGCCAGATTTTGTTTGTTTTCATGGTTTCTACCAGTAGTAATTTACTACTATAAGAAGCCAGACCTTGAAACTGCTAGGCCATTAAATGCTAATCAAGGTGGCCAATTGAAACATTCACACCTACTGTACCTCAAACAGACAGGAGTTCTTTCTCCCACCCTGGACATTCCACAGATATATAAACACAATGTTCCAAGTTTCCTCTGAGGATGTCTGCTATAGGGATATATCAGTGATTGTTTGTGGGTGTATACAGTATATGTGTGTATACAGAGTATGTGTGTGTATGTATATATATGTGTGTGTGTGTGTGTGTATATATATATATACACACACACACACACAGTCAGTTTTAAACTATATACACTACAGGTATATGTATGTGTGAGCTATATATAATACATACTGTATATTATATATAATATATACAGCTTGACTGGGTGTGCATATATACCCCACCACCACCTCCCCAAGGGGACTCGGGGCAGTTTACATGAAGCCAAGCCCAATAACACATAATAACAACACAACAACAATTATAAAAACAATACAATCAATAAAACTCAACATAAGCAGTAACAGACAGTTTAAAACCATTTCGGGCGAGCCAAATGTGAATATTAAAATATTTAAAATACATAACCACTGGATGCAGAGAAAGGTAGATTGTATAAAGCAGGAAGGTTTCAAGGACAATGTGGGACAGACGTCCAACAGGTAATTAAAGTGCTTCTGAGGACATTTGCAGGAATTGAACACAGCAGGGCGTTATTGACTTTATTCAGGGAAGGCACATTGGAACAGCCATGTCTTCAGGCTCCTCCTAAAAACTGCCTAAGTGGGGGCTTGTCTAATCTCCTTGGGGAGAGTGTTCCAGAGCTGGGGGGCCACTACAGAGAAGGCCCTTTCCTTTGTCCCCACCAACTGTGCCTGCGAAGGTGGTAGGAGCGAGAGTAGGGTCTCTCCAGACGAACGGAGATATCGCCTGGGTTCGTAGACAGAAATGTGGCCATGTAGGTAGGCGAGTCCTAAACCATTCGGGGCTTTGTAGAAAAAGTTCACCCAAAACCACACCAAAACACAAAGCAATTGCTCCTGCAGCTTGAAAATAAATGGATAATTAATATACAATGCGAGGAACCCCAAGGGTTAAACACTCAACTATCAATCAGTGAATTACTTGTGTAACACACCTGCATGATCCTTATTTAAACCTAGTTCTCTCGCACCTTTGCGCCTCCTGCCCGATATCCCAGCGATATTGTCAGCACTTGCGGTGCTCGTGTTTCCCCATGCATTGGTATGTATCCTTCTTTCTTCTCTAATAAATCCCATCCATTTCCCATTGCCCTAGGCTGTTTCCCACTTTGAATCCTAGTCTATATTAGATATTTAGGAATATATATGTTTGTTATACCTCAGTGCGGTTCCTGCTTCTTGACGTCTGTAAACAACGCTACCTAGGCCACGCCCACTGGTCCTGAGGAAGCCTTCGGGGCGAAACGAAGGCGCGCATCAATTTCGTCGACCATGGAATGTCTCCCTACTAACTAATAACTATTATACAGATTGGCATCCTTGACCGGGACTCAACTATTATTTGTAATAACTTTATTATCATTTGGGAGACATCCGGGACTGTGTCCCTTTTGGATGACGCAGGAACTCCTTTCCGCCTTTTTACGACGTCCACTCACTTGCATGTGAGTTTACCGCCCGTATTTGCTGTGTATAAATACATAGATGAAGACAGCATGTAAGCATTATGTTGATTACAGTATATTGTTTAAATTACTCTGAGTACTATTGATATAATTGATAAATGTTGATTTTTTTGGAACCTGAGAACTTACATTGCGTGATACTTATATTGCTGTTGCATTTCTCTTTGTGATTCGTTTCTTGTGTATACAAAATGACACTCTAACACAGTAATACATATAGTTAATATGTTTTTAAATGTATTTATACACTCAGTGTGAAACCTGGGCCTGTTTCGATGAACACAACATAGATATGCTGGCAGGAAGGGCAGAAAGACACACACAAAGGTCTTGCTCAACAGCTGTCGGTCTCTCTGTGTGTTTAGTTTTTATCACAGTCAAGCTAGAGAAGCTCATCTCATACTAATACTAACCCAAGGAGGGACCATCAGTCAAAACATCGATTTTGTCATTTGAGAGTTGTAGTTGCTGGGAGTTATAGTTCACCCGCAATCAAAGAGCATTCTGAACTCCACCAATCAAGCATGTAGCCAGGGGGGCTAAGGGGGCTTCAGCCCCCCCCCCCGAAATTCTCAGGGTGGTCCGTGAAAAGGCCTTACTGGTACATTATGTAAACTGTTATGTTTATTCATATCATGATCTGATCACCATGCTCATTATATCCCACATTAATGGGGTTATTGGGATAACAATACGAAAGGTTTGCTAGGGTAGACCCTCTTCCACCCAGCCTCATCCCCCCCCCGAACCAAACTCAGCCCCCTCCCCCGAATCAAAATTCTGGCTACGGCTGATGGAATGGAATCAAACTTCCCACACAGAACTCCCATAACCAAGAGAAAATACTATAAGAGTTTGGTGGGCATTGACCTTGAGTTTTGGAGTTGTAGTTCATCTATATCCAGAGAGCACTGTGGACTCAAACAATGGATCAGGACCAAACTTGGCACGAATATTCAATATGCCCAAATGTGAACACAGATGGAGTTTGGGGAAAATAGACCTTGACATTTGGGAGTTACAGTTTCTGGGATTTATAGTTAAAGAGCATCCTGAACTCTTGCAACAATGGAATTGAACCAAACTTGGCATATTGAACTCTCATTACCAACAGAAAGTACTGAAAGGGTTTGCTTGGGAATTGACCTTGAGTTTGGAAGCTGTAGTTCTCCTTCACCCAGAGAGCACTGTAGACTCAAATAATGATGGATTTGGACCACACTTGGCATGAATATTCAATATGCCCAACTATGAACACACATGGAGTTTGGGAGAAATAGACCTTGACGTTTGGGAGTTGTAGTTCACCTACATCCAGAGAGCACTGTGGACTCAAATAATGATGGGCGGGACTCTTCCTCATGGGGAGGGGGACACTCCACCCCTTTCCGACCCTCCCTCCGCTCACCTCAGCCTCTCTGCCGGCCTTTCCTCCTCCTGAAATGGCGACCGCTGGGAAGGGAGCGGGGCCCAAATGACATCACCCTTCCCTCCTCCCTCCCTCGATTGGAGGCTGGCTGGTGCGCGTGGAAGGGAAACAGCTGAAGGAGGCGGTGCCCCAGCCCCTTCTTCTTCGCTGCCACCCCCCCCCCCCAAGCAAGCAGCAGCAGGAGTTTGGCAGGAGGGGGAAGAAAGGGTATATTGGAGGTTTTCCCACGGCACACCTGATGATCGCTCACGGCACACTAGTGTGCCACGACACACTGGTTGGGAAACACTCGGTTAGACCACTGAGCTGCTGAACTTGCTCATCGAATGGTTGTAGGTTCAAATCCGAGGAGCGACATGAGCCCCCAGTGGAACAATGGGTTAAACCCTTAAAACTTCGCTTGACTGGCCCATAAATATTGCCAGTGAGTTGGATACAGTCATACGTACCCTGAATCCATACTGCCATATAACCCAGTTCAAAACAGATAATGTGGGGTTTTATACAGCTGCGTGGAGGGGGCCTCAGTAAGATTGAGATCCCATCTACACCGCTATATAATCCAGATCAATGTAGTTAATCTGCATTCAGAAACTGGATTATCCGGCACTCAGAAACTGGATTATATGGGACCTAAGAGACGGGTGAACAAACAACAAAGGCCATTGTTTCCAGTGGATGTCTTTGGAATGATGCAGTCTTTGTGGCAAGGACTCAATCATGCCTAACCTTGACATTGGCCCCACATTACATTCAATGGATGCTTTCACATCACCCTTTCCGAAATCTGTCATTTCCTTCCCCAACCACACCAATTGTATATTGTAGGAGGAAAATAATGGGCACCCAAATCAGGGCCGGCCCAAAGTAATTTTCAGGTGTACTGTAGGCAAACAGTATTTTGGCGCACTCCCCTCCCCCCAAATTAATCACTGAGGCTGTGACATCATGGAAGTTGTAGTTTGGTGGAGGCTAACTATTGTATAAAACTACAACTCCCAAGCTCCCATAACAGTTGACCTCAAACCGGACTGATTCCACAGGGTAGATGTACCTTACAGCCAACGGAGTCCAGGCTACTAAGGCTTCATCCTTTTTCTTGCAAAGACGAGGGAAAGGCGGCGTCTCGCTCCCCGCAGGTAGGTCTCAGCCCGCAGGTAGGTCCCAGCTGGCTCTGCTCACCCGGCCGAAGCTCGCAAAGGCGGGCAAGGGCGGGGCGCCCTGTGGCCAGGACCAGGAGCAGCAGCATGGCCATCGCATGGCTCCAGCGGCGGCCTCATGGTTTTCAGCGCCTCTCTGTTGCTTTGAGAGGAACCTGTCCGCGCGCCCAAATGCGCCTGCGCGGAGGCGGTGTTTCCAGCAGTGAACGCACTCGGCGGAGTAGGCGCCCGCAGAGAGGATCAGATCCACAGGGGTGCACCGCCGCCAGCTGGTAATTCTGCCTCTGCGCCTGCTGAAAACATAGCAGACACGGATGCTGAGTTTACAGCCAGCGGCGGTGCGCCCCTGTGGATCTGGTGCTCTCGGCGGGCACCTTCTCCGCCGAGTGCATTAATCTGCCTCTGACCCAAATAGTCTTGATCCCAGCAGGATGCAGAGAAGTATAAACACGGGTCTCCCTTTCCTTCCCATTAGTTGGACCTAAATATTGGTCACTTTGAGGTGTATTTTGTTGTTTGCTCAACAGCAGTCTGTGTGAAAAAGATGTTGGAGTCCTCGTGGACAGGAAGGTGAACATGCGCCAACAATGTCAGGCACAGTCCCACCCCGCAGACTCCCGCCGCCGCCCAGGTTCTGCCGGCCAGTCAGCGTGGAGGCGGCGTGACCGGCGTCGCTATGGCCCATATGGGAGCCATACACAGTGTGTATGGCTCCCATGCCATTTCCGCCACCATGACGTCACGCGTGCCGTTTTCCCTACCATTTCGTGGTCTCGCCAGAAGAAGGGCGCGAGGGAGGGGTGCGGCAAGAGGCAGCTCCAACTGCGGCAGCTGCAGCATGAACTGGGACTCGGTGCTGTTGGTAAGCCAGTGGAGGGGCTTCCTCTTTTCTCCCTCCCTGTCCCTCCCCTCGCTCTCTTTCCTTCCTTCCTTCTTCCCTTTCTTCCTTCCCTCTTTCCTTCCTTCCCTACTTCCCACACTTTCATCCTTCTCTTCTTTCCCTCCCTTCTGTTCTTCCTTCCTCTCTTTCTCCCTCCCTTCCTTCTTCCCTTCCTTCCTTCCCTCTTTCCTTCATTCCCTACTTCCCATCCTTTCTTCCTTCCCTTCTTTCCCTTCTGTTCTTCCTTCCTTCCTCTCTCCCCCTCCTTTCCCTTCCTTCTTCCCTTCCTTCCTTCCCTCTTTCCTTCCTTCCCTACTTCCCATCCTTTCTTCCTTCCCTTCCTTCCCTTCTGTTCTTCCTTCCTTCCTCCTTTCCTTCCTTCCTTCTTCCCTTTCTTCCTTCCCTGTTTCCTTCCTTCCCTACTTCCCATCCTTTCTTCCTTCCCTTCTTTCCCTCCCTCCCTTCTGTTCTTCTGGCCGGGGTGCCTCAGCTGGAATGGCCCCTTGGTTTTCCCCAATGACAAAGTCCTTCGAGGCTTGAGATAAGTTTAACAAAGTTCTTTACTTGGGCTTAAATCTTAACAAACTGGAAGGCTTCAAACAGGTGACTTTCTCAGTCTGCAGCAACAGGGCCGGCAAACTGGGCAATACTGGTCTTCTCCTTTTGGGGAAAATCCTATGGCCGAAGTAGGAACAGGATGTCATCTATAAATCGCCACCAATGTGTAACATTGCTGGCAAATGTGGTATTAGACATATGGTGATGTAGTCTTTGATCTTCTAGAGATTTGACAAACAGGTTGGCGATTGTGGGCGCGGCCGAGGACCCCATGGCCACACCCCTTGTTGGATATAGAACTGTTGTTCAAATTTAAAATAGTTGTAGTCCATTATGCAATCTAAGATTTCCAGGAGAAATCCAGTTGGAAGGTGGAGGGTTTTTGGTCTGTTATTCAAAGCAGTCTCTATGATGGCTCTAGACTCCGCCAGGGCTACATTGGTGGCGATTTATAGATGACATCCTGTTCCTACTTCGGCCTAACTCAAGTCATCAGGAATGTGACCAATGGTTAGCATCTTGGCACCCCAACGTTAGATTTACCACCACGTACTGCAATGTAAAGGTGAATTTCCTTGATGTAACCATTTTTTAAAAGCGGATACTTTATCAGTAAGAACATATACCAAACCCACAGCAAAGAACTCCCTCCTCCATTACAGGAGCTTTCATCCTCCACCTCTGAAGAACAATTTACCCTATTCTCAGCTAATTTGTGTAAAAAGAAACTCCACAGACAGCGAGGACTATGAGAGGCTGCTAGAGTGATGGACAATTTCAGAAAAAGAGGATATCCCCAGGAATTGATTAATAAAGCGAAACACAAAGCAGTCACTATAGAAAGACAAGATCTCTTACAAATCAACCAACCCCCCACAAGGCTGATTTGGCCTTTAATATACACACCTCAAAGTAAAGAGATTCTCAAAATAGTGAAACGCCACTGGCCCATGATTTCAGATGTGACTGGACTGGACAAACCTCTTATGCCAGCATTTAAGCGCTCCCCGAATTTTGGGGACTGGCTTATCCACTCAGACCATCATTTCAAAACCCAGACCAGCAGTAGCTTCCAAGCAGGAACCTTTAAATGTAGCCACTGCATCTGCTGTGATTTCGTATCCCCATTGAAAACCATCGATATCCCCAATACATCAGCATCCATCAAACTCCAACAATTCTGTACCTGTGCCACGGAGAAATGTGTATATTTACTTTTTTGCGCTTGTCCTATGCTTTATGTTGGGGTCACTAAACGCCAATTGAGAGCCAGGATTAGGGAACACAGATGGAAGATATTAGACCACATGCTAATTTACAAACCACTCTTCTTCGATCCGAACTAAAATGGATAATCCGACGTGCCTGTGAGCAGCCCAAAGGGTTAAATGACCCCTTAAGTTTGAGCAACATCCTGAACTGATACGTTAATAATTCTTGAGCTCCTCCTTACTCAGCCATGCCTCGTCTGAGTCCTTTAGACCAGTGTTTTTCAACCTTTCTTGAGCCGCGGCACATTTTTTACATTTACAAAATCCTGGGGCACACCACCAACCAAAATGACACAAAATGACACTCTAACACAGTAATACAAATCTATATATATAAAGGAAGAGTCGTCATAGAATGACCGTCCCAAACAGAGAAACCTTACAACGCAGAGACACCAAACTTGCCAACAGAAATAGGCCTCAGACAAGGTAGGTTTGTAGCAAAGAAACTCCCCCCCAAAACCTAAAAGGCCCCCAAAACAACGAGTAAAAAAACTACATTTCCCAGCATCCTCCAGGGCTGCCAACGACTCTCCCAGCCTCTACATTCTGACAACATGATTGGCTGCCAATAAGGGCGGATTTGCATAACTCCTGTACTGGCCAGCCAACATGAACATTCCGACCCATAATAAACTGTCAGAGGAGGATAAGACAAAGGGCTGAGGCACAAACACAAACACCCAATTCACTTCCCACAGAAAATTTACACCCCTACAAATCACAGACCACGCCCAAAATTGACAGTAAGGCTTCATTAACTTAATTTCCCTGACTAGGCCTCACTTAATGGAATGCTGTTTACACTCTGAATTGACAGTAAGGCTTCATTAACTTGATTTTCCCGAATAGGCCTCAGCTCATTGGACATTGTGTATGGCCTGAATTGACAGTAAGGCTTCATTAACTTGCTGTTCCTGACTAGGCCTCAGCTCATGGGACATTGTGTATGGCCTGAATTTACAGTAACCTACCTTGGCACACATAGAACCCCTATGACCCACGCTACATTATACTACAGTTTGGAGGAAGGTGGACCATGGATTATGGGACTTGAAGTACCTCCATGGATAATGGGATTTGTAGTACTTCAAAACCCATCATTCCCCACAGACCACTGTGTCCAAGAACCAAGACCGATAAAGACCAAACTTGGCAAACAATGCCCCCAGGTCCCACACTCCATCCTACTGCAGATTAGAGGAGGACACACCATGGATAATGGGATTTCAAGTACCTCCACTCACTTCCAAAGTACCCCACCCACCACGCATCAACCTCTACATCAACACAGCAGACGGAAAGACAAAAACATTGCATATCCACAAGCAATGCAGAACGCCAGCAACACCACACAACAACAACTCCACAGGACTCCAACATCCCACCCACCAAAACAACCCACAACAACACAGCCATGACCCCAACAACACCATAACTAACAACAACCCCAACACTTACATACTCAGACTTCCTCGCATCTCCAAAATAGGGCACAGCAACGCGTGCCGGGTACAGCTAGTAGTTAATATGTTTTAAAATGCATTTATACACTCAGTGTGAAACCTGGTCGTGTTTCGATGAACACAACAAAGATATCCTGGCACAAACATACTAATACTAACCCAAGGAGGGACCATCAGTCAAAAAAATTATTTTGTCATTTGGGAGTTGTAGTTGCTGGGAGTTATAGTTCACCTGCAATCAAAGAGCATTCTGAACTCCACCAATGATGGAATGGAATAAAATTTCCCACACAGAACTCCCATCACCAAGAGAAAATACTATAAGAGTTTGGTGGGAATTGACCTTGAGATTTGGAGTTGTAGTTCACCTATATCCAGAGAGCACTGTGGACTCAAACAATGTTGGATCAGGACCAAACTTGGCATGAATACTCAATATGCCCAAATGTGAACACAGATGGAGTTTGGGGAAAATAAACCTCGACATTTGGGAGTTACAGTTTCTGGGATTTATAGTTAACACACAATCAAAGAGCATCCTGAACTCTTGCAACAATGGAATTGAACCAAACTTAGCATATTGAACTCTCATTACCAACAGAAAGTACTGAAAGGGTTTGCTTGGGAATTGACCTTGAGTTTGGAAGTTGTAGTTCACCTACACCCAGAGAGCACTGTGGACTCAAACAATGTTATGTTATGTTGTGGTTTGTTTTCTATCCAGAATCACAATGTTGGAAGGAGGCTCACCACTTTAAGGTCCTAAAACAGGCATGGGAAAACTTCGGCCCTCTGGGTGCTTTGGACTTCAACTCCCACCATTCCTAACAGCCTGAGGCCCTTTCCTGCTTAAGTGGCTGGGGGGAAAAAAGGAAAAGGGCCTGAGGCTGCTAGGAATGGTGGGAGTTGGAGTCCAAAACACCTGGAAGGTCCAAGTTTGCCCATGCCAGCTTTTGACAGAGACCTCTTCCTCCCCCTTCCCCTTCGCGCCCTTTCTTCCCCCTCCTGCCAAACACTTACTTTTTCTTCTACACTGCCGCTTCTTCCACCATTTTGATCCAAGGGGGCAGCGTGAGCATGTTCAGGAGGGGAGGGGGGAGGGAGGAAGACGTGACCCGTGCAGGCGCTACTGCGCAGACCCACCCCAGAGCAAAGCGAGGCAAAGTGAGCAGAGCGAGGCTGGGAAGAAGGGAGCCCGAGTGGAGAAGAAAAAATGTTCGGCAGGAGGGGGAAGAAAGGGTATTGGAGGTTCCAATTTCCCACGGCACACCTGATGGGAAACACTGGTTGGGAAACACTGCTATAGAGGGACATTGTCTCTTTCAAATGCAAAGAAATGTATTTCAGCAGGACAATAGGGTTGGGAAAATCCCTTAGCTTTTATTTTGCTGAGTTTTTTCTGAATATCACTTCCACTTTTCTTTCTGATTTTGCATTGGAGTTTCCTCTACGCTTCACCCAATTTGAACAATGTATCTAATTTATGCAATGCTTCCCTCATTACTTCAATGTATTTCTGCACATTTAGACATATGCACATTATATTGAGCACACTTTATTTCTCAGCAATACCCGATAACCCTCGCAAATATATAGGTGCTTGTGGTAAAGTACACAAAATCTCCCAGGTGTGGACATACTATTTTTATCGAGACAGCTGAACCTAACAAAATTCCTAGTTCCAATTAGAAAATATTTTAAAATAAATTAGCTGAGAAGCTATCTTATCATAATAGTGCCGAGTGCACGCCTGCTTGAGATATGAAATAATTGCTCACAGCAAGCCTTCTGATTCTCCTCAGCATCGTGACACGGGAATTATGACCTCCTTCAGAAAGTAGCATTGCAAATATCACAATGTGTACAATACGCCACTTACGTTGAAAAATGGTGTTATTGCTGTTCATTGTAGCAGTTCGGTGCTGAAACATAGAAGGGCCTGAAAAAATAGAGATGATGTCACCAACATTTCTATAAGGTCTGACATACATCTTCACGTGTTTAAATTATAGTTCACGGACAACGGTTCTTGCTTTCTCGTTGGCTCAAAATTAGCCCCCGAGGCACACAACTTGTCCAGAGTCCAAAATGCATTCGTTTTCCTGTCAAGGCTCACGAGGACATCATTTTCCACACATTTTTCTCGCCAGAAAGAAACCCCGTATTGGATAGAACGAAGCCATAAACCTCAAAACAACAAGCAGGACCAAAATGCGAATCCTTAGGTAATTCTTTCAGGTAGCACTTCTGGAGAGGGGATCTTTATTGGCGAGGTAAAGCACACCTTGTAGACCTATCTGCACTACAAATCCACAGTAGCTTATTCTTTTGCATGGGATACCTTCCTCCGAAAGGATTTTGGGCTTCGTAAGGAGAAGACAGGAAAGCTTGGAGAAGACAATGATGCTGTGGAAAATGGAAGGAAAAAGGAAGAGGGGCCGACCAAGGGCAAGTGCTGAGAGCCTTATTATTGCGCAATGGCGCAATGGCTTGTGTGCTGAACTGCTGACTTCAAGGTTGTCAGTTCCAATCTGTGGGACGGGGTGAGCTTCCGCTGTTAGCCCTAGCTTTTGCCGTTGCTCCCAGGTTGTTTGTTTGTTTGTTTATAGCAGAGGTGCCTACACTTTTTGAGCATGCGAGCTACTTATAAAACAACCAAGTCACAAAGATCTACCTACACAGAAATGTAAAACGTATAACTATTTTCTAATTTATTAAGGATTCTTTGTATGTACAATGTATGTTGATGTACCTTGCATGACTGAATAAGCCAATATTGCACAACACACGTAATAAATAATTATTTACATTTTTTGCAATTCCTTGAGTTTAGGTTACCTTAAGGAATCAGGGAAACAGCTCAATGTGAAATAATATAATATATTGTAAAGTCCCACAAGGGACCAGACGTAAATACACAAATCAATAAATACAGTGTGATACATTCTCACATCAAAGACTCTCTGTGTAAATCAACAATCGTGCTACATAGCATACATATATACTTCCCAGAAATAATAAAGAAGAGTTATACAGGATTATCAATACCCATTAGTTCATATATAGGAGCACAGGGAATCTCTCCCAAGTATTTGTAATCCGCAGAGCGTGTGGAAGCTCTGAAACAATAGGTTCCGCTTGATAATGCAGGAAAACAAAGGAAACACCCCGAGTAAAAGCCTGGATTTGGGGGGTTGCGCTCGGGACTCCCAAGAGCGCAGGGAACACAAACCCCGATGTGAATATAATCCACTGGAAATATCAGAAAACGGAAAGCAATTTGTAATCCAGGGAGCCTGGTAGCGCTCCTCCGTGCGTCTGACGATGGCAGGTATGCTGTGGCGAAAATCCGTTTTGGAGAACAGAGAGGTTACTCGTATGTAATTCCAGAATGGAGGGTGCTCTGTCTACGGGAGAAAATATGTAGATCCAGCCCATTTTGGCTTCTTCTTCAGGACGAGAGCAATGTCGAGAATTGCTAAAATATAAACAATATATGGGTATCCCATTCAAAATAGGGGGGGGGGGGGTAACAATAGGGTAGGAGAGAAACACTTACCAAATATGCAATAATGAAAGCACCTAAGTGCAATGGCTGAGGATTCAGCTCACAGTATGAGCCCAATGGCTGCGACCGAAGATCCGGTGCAAGCTCTCATGTAAGGTAAGTTTATATATCATTAGTGGTCTAAAGCAGTCTTTCTCAACCAGTGTGCCGTGGCACACTAGTGTGCCGTGACGGACCTCCTGCTGTGCCGCGAGAAAAGCTCTCTGCCCCCCTTCCTCTCCCCTCCTGCCGAACTCCTGCTGCTTGGGGGAGGAGGAGGAAGGGCCGGGCAGTGGCGAAGAAAAAGAAGAAGGGACCAGGGCGCCGCCTCCTTCGGCCGTTTCCCCAGCCAGCCTCCAATCCGCCATGACTCCCACCATGACTCTCGCCCCTCGCTCGCTGAAGCCGCGTGGAGGAGGAGCCCCGCCCACTGAAGCCCGTCTACTGCTCATGCTCCTCCTCTGTAGGAGAGCTGAAGCTGGGGGGAGGGGGCGGGGCATGGCGTGGCTTGTAGGAGAGCTGAAGCTGGGGGGAGGGGGCAGGGCATGGCGCGGCCTGGCTCTGCCCCCTCCCCCGGCTTCGGCACTCCCAGCAGCTGCTCCAGCCTTGAGGGACAGTGCCAAGCCAGCATTGTGCTGGCTCTGGCACGGCTGGCTTGGCACTGCCCTCAAGGCTGGAGCAGCTGCTGGGAGAGGTGAAGCCCGGGGTAGGTGGGGGGCATGGTGCAGTCTGGCTCCGCCCCTCTCTGGCTTCAGCACTTCCAGCAGCTGCTCCCAGCAGGCCACCAATCCCCAGCCGTTCTTTACTGTGTTAGAGTGTCATTTTGTGTCATTTTGGTTGGTGGTGTGCCCCCGGATTTTTTTAATGTTAAAAGTGTGCCGCGGCTCAAAAAAGGTTGGGAAACACTGCTCTATACGTTTCATAGATCTGTGTGGCCTTTTTCGCTGCCTCCCTCCGCAAAAGCAGAGCACTGGGCGGAAGTGATTGAGTCGGCATTTTCGCGTTGGCTTGGATTTCTCGCAAGAACAGCCAAAGCCGAAAGCTCCACGTCGGTGAATTGGGCAGTGAGTGAACCTGGGAGCATCGGGAGGCTGAAGCATTCACAGGTTTCAAGAAACAAATTGAGCCTCTCTGCTTAGAAATGTTTGGGTTTTTTAAAACTATTTGACTGGCTTTTTCAAGAGTTCCCCGGAACTGTTTATAACAGCTTCATGACATCCATAGTTAACTGGAAGCAAGTTTCACTCAGGGTGAAATTTCACAAGGATCTGGAGAACAAACCCTATGAGGAGCGGCTTGAAGAGCCGGGCATGTTTAGCCTGAGGAAGAGAAGGCTCGGAGAAGACATGATAGCCATGTATAAGTATGTGAGAAGAAGTCATATACCGTATTTTTCGCACCATAAGGCGCACCTGCTGATAAGACGCACCTTGATTTCTGAGGAGGAAAATTGGAAAAAAAGGGGGCTGGCTACACTAATATGGAGGGGGAGACACTAACATGGAGGAGGCGCTGGAGCAGAGGGGGGCGGCGATGTTCTTACGCTATATTCGCGCCCCCTCCGGCGGCTCCGGCGGCTCCTGCGCATGCCCATACTCTCGCCGCCGTGTCGCTGCAGCCAGCCGGCGGCGCGGAGGAACGAGGGGCGAAAGAGGGGACTCGTGGGGTGGGCTGCCGCTCACGGACCAGCGGAGGAGGGGAGGCCACGAGGGCAGCCCCACGGCGGCGCAGCGGCAGCCGTAGCAGCAGCCGCAGTGGCAGCAGCAGCAGAAGGGCCCGAAGCCAGAGGCGCATCTTCGTGACGTCACGAAGATGCGCCTCTGCCAGGAAAGGGAGGCGCGCTGCGCTGTAAGGAGGCCGAAAGAGAGGCCGCAGGGAGGGAGGGAAGGAGGAAGAGTTCCCTCCCTCCGGCCTCTTTCCGGGCGTTCTTACAGCGCGCGGCCGCCTCCCCTTCCTCCTCGGCAGAGGCGCGACGAAGTGACGTCACTTCGTCGCGCCTCTGCCGAGGAAGGCCTCACCAGCCCGCGCTTACAGCGTTCTTTACAGCGTGGCCGCCTCCCCTTCCTCCTCGGCAGAGGGCAGTGCGTCGCCGTCGCGCCTCTCCGAGAGGAAGGCCTCGCCGGCGCGCTTACAGCGTTCTTAAAGCGCGCGGCCGCTTCCCCTTCCTCCTCGGCAGAGGGCTCGACGAAGTGGCGCCACGCCGTCGCGCCTCTGCCGAGAAGGAAGGAGGCGGCGCGCGCTGTAAGAACGCCCGGAAAAGGCCGGAGGGAGGGAGGGAACTCTTCCTCCTTCCCTCCCTCCCTGCGCCTCTCTTTCGGGCCTCCTTACAGTCGCGGCCACCTTCCCTTCCTCCTCGGCAGAGGCGCATCTTCGTGACGTCACGAAGATGCGCCTCTGGCTTCGGGCCCGTCCGCTGCTGCTGCTGCTGCGGCTGCTGCTACGGCTGCCGCTGCGTCGCCATGGGGGCCGCCCTCGTGGCCTCCCCCCTCCTCCTCGGGTTCGTGAGCGGCGTGCCCGCCCCACGAGTCCCTCTTCCGCCCGTTCCTCCGCGCCGCCCGGCTGGCTGCAGTGACACGGCGGCGAGAGAGTATGGGCATGCACAGGAGCCGCCCGGGAGCCGCGGGGGGCGCGAATATAGCGTAAGTACATCGCCGGCCGCCCTCTGCTCCAGCGCCTCCCCCCCCGCCAGGTGTGTGGATTCGCTCCATAAGACGCAGCTGATTTTTCTTCCTACTTTGGTGGAAAAATACGGTATATGTTGTGTTCATCGAAACAGGCCCAGGTTTCACACTGAGTGTATAAATACATTTAAAAACATATTAACTATATGTATTACTGTGTTAGAGTGCCATTTGGTGTCATTTTGGTTGGTGGTGTGCCCCAGGATTTTGTAAATGTAAAAAATGTGCCGCGGCTCAAAAAAGGTTGAAAAACACTGGCATAGACTATTGACTACCTGGTTTTCCCATTGTACTTTGCTGTGAGCCACAGAGAAACAAGGAATACAACGTAGTTGTCTAAGACAGTAGTTTTCAACCTTTGACCCTCCAGATGTTTTGGATTTCAGCTGCCAAAATTAGTTTTTTCTGCAAATGTCCAAAAATATTTGGAGGATCAAAGATTACACATCATGGCCTAGGTAACAATGAGGTGCTTTCTGTTCTCTTACTCAGATCCCCCACCCCACCTCCTCCCCACATGTATATGCATCAAATAGTTCTGGCTCCCAAGTTGATCCTAATCAGATCTTACACATTACCATTGCCCCCCTTTAGAGACATAGTGCCTTCCTTATACTACCCCCTAGGTCCAGATCCTGTCATTTCCTTTAGCATTTTATCCATCAACCCTATACTTTGGCAAGTGATTTGCACCAGTCTCCCACCCAAACTCAGTACTGTGCACTATTCAGGCCATTGAAGCTAGATGTTTGCTATGTATTGCATTCTGTGGTTGTTTTATATTGTTTGAAATGTTTTAATGGATTTTGTTGTTATATTTTAATTAACAACAAATTTAATTGTCCCCATATAAGCCGCCCAGAGTCCCTTCGGGGAGACAGAGGTGGGGTACAATAACAATAATAATAATAATAAAGCACACCAACTTTTTTATTGTATCAGAAGCAACTTGAGAGACTGCAAGTCGCTTCTGATGTGAGAGAATTGGCTTTCTGCAAGAACATTGCCCAGGGGATGCCCAGATGTGTTACCATTCTGTGGGAGGCTTCTCTCATGTCCCCACATGGGAAGCTGGAGCTGACAGATGGGAGCTGACCCGGTCCTACGGATTCGAACCGCCAACCTTCAGGTCAGCAGTTCACCCAGCACAAGGGTTTAACCCATTGCACCACTACAGCTCTGCACACCAACTAAACAATGGGGAATTTGAACGTCAAGCAAAGAAATAGAACCACCACAATAGGCAGGTCCGTGCTAGTAGAGTAAATGATAAACAATCAAGACAAGATACGTTGACTATTTGTCTAATAGAAATCTGACATTGATAAAGGCTAGAAATGCACTTATATATACACTAGCTGTACCCGGCACGCGTTGCTGTGCCCTATTTAGTAGATGCGAGAAAGTCTGAGTATGTAAGGGTTGGAATTGTTGTTAGTTATGGTCTTGGTGGGGTCATGTGCGTATTGTGTTGTCTGTAGGTATTACTTTTTTGGTGAGTTAGTGGGTGTGTGGTGGCATTGTGGGTGGTATTATTTTGTGGAATGCTTGTGTGGGTGTGGTGTTTTGGGTGTTTGTGTGTGTTTGTAGAGTATCAGTGCAGTGTTGTGTTGTGTTTGGAGTATAGGGGGAGTTGGTTTTTGTTTGTGGTGGTGGTAGGTGTTGTGTGTGCGGGGTCCCGTAAGGTTGGGGGGATGGGTTGTGATAGGAAGTTGTGTTGTGTGGGTAGGAATTGCTGGAGTATTGTGCCTGGGATGTGTGTGTATTTGGAGGTGTGCATGGTGGTGAGTAGTGAGTGCAGTCCTGGGTTTTGTGTTGGGGAAGTTGTCAGGTATTTGTGGGGTTTATTTTGTGTGTGTTGTGGTGACATAGTTGGTGATGTGGAGGGGGTGTGGCTTTTGCCAGTGGTATTTGTTGTGAATTTTGGTTGGGGTGGGTTTTTGGTGTTGCAGGATTTTTTTGGTGGGTTTTGTAAGTTTGTGTTATTCCAGCGGTATGTGTTTGTCAGTGGTGCCTGTGTCCCTGGTGCCCTATTTTGTTAGTGTTATGTCCTCCTGGTAGTTGTTATGTCCTCCTGTGTTAGTTAGTTGTACTGTGCAGGTTTCTGTTTAGCAGAGGTATGTTTAACCCACAAACACCAATTGACTAAATTCAAATCACTCAGCATTCTAACCTAGCCTTGGCTGGCTCAGCCCACTGTTACTATGGGAACTCAGCCTCCCTGCATTTTGTGCGGACGATGTCGGCCAATGGGATTCACTGGCGGCCGCAAAGGATGCTGGGAAATGTAGGTTTTTTTGGTATCGTTGTTTTGGGGGCCTTCTAGGTTTTGGGGGGAAAGTTTCTTTGCTAAAAACCTACCTTGCCTGAGGCCTATTTTTGTTGCCAAATTTGGTGTTTCTGCCTTGGATGGTTTCTCTGTCTATGGCAGTCGTTCCATGACGGGACCTCCTTTATATAATAGATCAGGAAATATCAACGCAAATGCATCACATAACAAGCCTTTGGAGGCAACAGTGACAAACCTGGTCCCATGGACGCCACAAAAATGCGGATTGTGAGACGAATTATCAAGAGTCAATACCATTTGTAGTCAGGGGCGGACCAAGCTTTTCCCGGGGGGTGCGTAAAAAAAATTGCGCCCCCCAGTGCGTGTGCGTCAATCTGCGCATGCGCACTGGCTCCAAAGTGGGAGCCAGTACGCATGCACCGACCTTTTCGCGCATGAGCAAAAAGGTCCGCGCATGCGGAAGCGCGGCCGGAGCGCCCGGGCTTCCTATCAAAGGCGCGGCGCTCGCAGCGGCGGCTGCGGGAGTACCTGCTTCCTCCGCCTAATGGACGAACCGGCCCTGTTTGTAGTCCATTTGAGTTCATGATAGTCCCTCTATGGAGGTGAGAAGGTCGGGGTACAAAAGTTTTAAATAAATAAATAATAAATGTACCCCATCTGTCCAAAGAGTTGAATACTATCCTATGCATCATGTAGGCCTACCGCCAATAAAACTTTTGCTCGCACAGTAATGTGTCTCAGTGTCCAGCACCAAAAAGGACACTGGGTTGCCCTAGTTCTGGCATAAGAGACCAGGTCTGCCTGCACCGTCTTCGCTGCTCTTGTGTTTCACCTTTAGATCCTGTTAAGAACTAAATTATGCTTTAACACTGTTCAAAGAAGACCGAGTTTATGATGGATCAGTCGGGGTGCCTCCAAAGGCATTTCCCTGGGATCCTGGTTTGGTTGAACAATATGCTCTTTGCTCTAACCTTATGTTTATAGTTACCTCGGTTGGATATTGTCTGTCTGTGTGCCAATATCAATATTTTGAGAGTGAGATTGCATCGATTCCTTGACCAAACTCAAAGAATCTTCCTTTGTCTGCGTTCTCTGTATTATCCAGGAATATTAAAATTCTGTCACAATGTGTAATCAAGATTGTCTGGCAAGATGTTTTGTTTATAAACACATGCTGTTTATTGCAGAGAATTATGTTGCCCCTTGACCTTTCATTGGGGCTTTTTCGTTATCCTTTCCCATTATTTTATACCATCTGTAACTACATGGAATGTGTGCCATACATTTACTTCTCTCGGCATTACTTCGTGAACGAAGATTCTTAGGAAGGACTCACCCCACGCTTTTCACAAGCGCGTTGATGACGAAAAAGGACAATTTGAGATAGGCAAGTTCGGTTGCAGAAAGCACAGCAGAAAGTCTCCTTGGGTGATGTTGTTTCCAAGTTGCGGTTCTTTCTGCACTGTCGTTTCTCTTCGAGACCCATTCAGCGTGTCTTCTCAAAAGAGGCCACAGCATTGTGGATAGTGCGTCTCCATGCCTCCCTGTGTGGACCATTGTTGGTGATCAATCTGGCCGAGCCTGAGTTGTTGTTTCAGGGAGTCCTTATATCTCTTCTTTGGGGCGCCTCTCTTGCGCTGACCCGTGGGGAGTTCACCATAGAGTAGTATCTTTGGGAGGTGGTGGTCCTCCATCCTAGAGACGTGCCCTGCCCAGCGCAGCTGTGTTCTCAAAAGCATGGCCTCAACGCTGGTGATCCCTGCTTGCTCAACGAGAGCGCCTTTTGTCACATAGTCAGTCCAGTGTATATTTAGGATTATGCGAAGACAGCGCTGATGAAAGCATTCGAAGAGTTGTAGGTGTTGGCGATAGGTGACCCATGTTTCAGACCCATAGAGGAGAATAGACAGTATGATAGCTCTGTACACACTGATTTTGGTGCTTTGCCTCAGGTGCTTGTTGCTCCAGACTCTTTTGTGAAGCCTTCCGAATGCACTATATGCCTTTGCTAATCTGTGATCTATCTCTTTATCAATCTTGGCATCTGAAGAGATTATGCTTTCCCGGTAGGTGAACTGCTGAACGGACTTAAGCACAGATGTGCCTATGCTAACGTGGGGATGATGGTGTTCTTCCTGTGGTGCGGGCTGGTAGAGAACTTCCGTTTTCTTCAGGCTGACTTCCAGCCCAAACAGCTCTGCAGCTGTTGCTAAGCAGGATGTGAGGCGCTGCAGGGATGCTTCTGAATGGGCGACAAGGGAAGCAGCATCTGCAAAAAGCAGCTCACGGACTAGATAGTTTAGAGTCTTAGTGCGAGCCCTCAGATGAACAAGTTAAGTTGAACAAGCTGCCATCAGTACGATAGCGTATATATATGCCGTCTTCTTCGAGGTCTGCCGTCGCTCTTTGGAGCATCATGCTAAAGAAGATTTTAAATAGGGTTGGTGCAAGAACACAACTTTGTTTCACTCCCTTAGTTAATGGAAAGGGCTCTGAGAGAGCATCGCCGTATCTGACCGTGCTGGCCCTCATGTAACAGGATAAACATTAACTTAGATCAGGGGTGGGCAACCTCCGGCCCATGGGCTGTATCCGGCCCGGCAACCGGTTCTGTCTGGCTCGGGGAGAAGGGCGTTAGGGGCGAGGCCAAGAGGAAGGGGTGCCGCTGCTGCCATCCCATTGCGGGATCTGTGAGGCCTGCGTCGGCAGACAGGCCAGAGGAGCAGCGGCTTTGGAGTGCCTGCATTCCGGGTCGCCAGGGTGATGAGCCGCCTCAGATCGTCGAGTGCTCCCCCTGCAGGCCCAGATCCCCTGCAGGGATGCAGGCACTCCAAAGCCACCACTCCTCCGGCCTGTATGCCGATGCAGGCCTCACAGAGCCCGCGATGGGATGGCAGCACCAGCACTACATCAGCTGGGGAATGCTGGGGCCTCCGATTGCCTGCTACTGAGGGCGTGGCGGAGGCAGAGAGAGGGCGGAAGGGGAGGAGGGCGGAGGGGAGGAAGGAAGGAAGGAGGGTGGTGGCCGGGAAGACCTGCCTCCCCCCCGAGCGTGTCATGGAGGCCTCGGGCAACATTCAAAGAGTCCCCGCCTTCCTCCGAGCTCCCTTCGTAGCCCCCGGCGGGTAAGCGGCAGGCAAGCAGAGAGGGCGAGCAAAGAAGGCAAGCAGGCAGGCAGTTTCTCTGAGGCCGGCCACAAACATGCTGGGTCTGCTTTGCCAACCTCTGGGCTGGGGTCATTGGGCCATTCCATTTTGGCATCCTTCCTCTCCAGGATGTCAGCCTTCATCTTTGTTTACACCCTGTCTTCTTGAATTTTATTTTATTTTAGTGGTTTTTATTATTATTTTATAATAATTTTATTATAATAATACAATAAATAATATAATATAATAATGTTATATTATAAAGTAAACATATTATAATGTCTATATATATACTATAATACAGGCCCGGATTACCCATAAGGCCACCCTAGGCCATGGCCTAGGGCGGCAGCCATAGGGGGCAGCAGATCCGGACCCCCCCAATTTTTTAAAATTCAAAAAAATTGATTTTCAGGCGCACCTGCGCGGAGCGCCATAGGCCCTATGGCCTCTGACGCAGCTCCCCGCCGCCCCCTCCTCGCTCGTGCCATCGGCCCCGCCCCTCAGTCCTTCACTGAAGGACTGAAGGGCGGGGACAATGCGATGCAGTGGGAGGAGGGGCCCCTCAGTCCTTCACTGAAGGACTGAGGGGCGGGGATGATGTGACGCGAGGGAGGAGAGGGCGGAGAGAAACCCTTCTTCCGCCCTTTCTCGCCCCTCAGCTGAAGGACTGAAGGGCGGGGACAATGCGACGCAAGGGAGGAGGGGGCGGAGAGAAACCCTTCCGCCCTTTCCTCGCTCGCGCCGTCGGCCCCGCCCCTCAGTCCTTTACTGAAGGACTGAGGGGCGGGATGATGTGCTTAGTGAGGGAGGAGGGGCGGAGAGAAACCCCCCGCTGCCCCCCCTCTCCTTACTGAAGGACTCTTGTTGTCCGGCGTCAGGCCCTCCTTTACTCAGTGAGGAGGAAGGAGGGCGGAGAGAAGTGGCCCCGCCCTTGTTGTCGGCGCAAGCCCTGCTTCAGTGAGGAGGAAAGCCCCCCAGAACCCCAGAAATGGCCCACCCCCTAGAAGCGGCCCCGCCCCTGGGGTGGGGGCGCCGCTTCCAGAGTGTGGCCTATGGCGCCACAATAAGGTAATCCGGGCCTGCTATAATGTAATAATTATGATATTAATACTAATTATATCTGAATATTTCTTGATATATTAATATGTTAATATTAATGATGTGTAATATATAGTAAATATAGTAAATAACTAACTAACTAACTAACTAAATAATGTAGATTAGAATGTAGTTCAGCCTTTAGGCGCGGCCCTCCATAATATTTTTTGGCTCTTGTGTGGCCCCTTGGAAAAAATAATTGCCCACCCCTGACTTAGATCCATGGGAAATGTATTACTTCCATGTGGGTCAAGCTGTCTTTAAAGTGGGACGGATTTTGTATAAATGCCGAGTTTAATATGTTGCCTCCCTCATATTTATTAGTTCTGCAAGTAATTTTGTTTGCAAAGTCAGTTCTATGCTCAATCCTAGATCATTATAAAATGTACCTAGGATTTTAATTCTTGTTAATACAAATGTTTAAACAGTAACCCAAGTTGGACATTACAAATAATTTGTCTCTTTTTAAATTTTCTGATAACAGATGAGAAGATAAACGTGGGTAATTAGTATTGTGCGACATTTTTTCCTTTCCTGATACATCAACCATATGTAAACATTCTTTCTGATCTCGTACCATATGGTGTTTCCAGGGTTCAGCCAACACAATCTCTGTTGTAATATAAGAACAAAAACAATAGTTTAATCATCTACATCTGTTGCATCTGGTTGCCTAAAATGCATGCTATAGGGTAATTTAGTAATTTTTGTTAATCTGAATCTGATCATTATATTTGAGACAAAAGGCCACCATAGGAGTAAATATCTGCTTTCTTACATTTCCAGTACGCAATCCCAAACGTGTCACTTCCAATCACTGGTATCAATAAAGTACATACAATAGACCAGTGTTTCCCAACGGGTGTGCCATGGCACACTAGTGTGCCGTGAGCCATCATCAGGTGAGCCGTGGGAAATGGGAACCTCCAATACCCTTTCTTCCCCCTCCTGCCGAACACTTTTTCTTCTCCACTAGGGGTCACTTCTTCCCAGCCTCGCTCTGCTCGCTTTGCCTCGCTTTGCTCACCCATGCGGGCGCTACTGCTCAGACTCGCCCCACACCTTCCTCCCTCTCCCTTCACCTCCTGAACACGCTCACGCTGCCCCCTTGGATCAAAATGGTGGCAGAAGCGGCAGCGTGAGCAAAGCGAGGCAAAGCGAGCAGAGCGAGGCTTGGAAGAAGGGAGCCCGAGTGGAGAAGAAAAAGTAAGTGTTCGGCAAGAGGGGGAAGAAAGGGCGCGAAGGGGGAGGGGGAGGAAGAGGTCTCTGTCGAAAGCCAGCATGGGCAATTTTGGACCTTCCAGGTGTTTTGGACTCCAACTCCCACCATTCATAGCAGCCTCAGGCTCTTTTCCTTTTTCCCCTCAGCCACTTAAGCCTCAGGCTGTTAGAAATGGTGGGAGTTGAAGCAGGGCTGGCCTGACCATTTCCGGGGGAGTATGCGAAGAAAATTTTGGCGCACCCCCCCCGGCCGCCACCGCTGCCGCCGCTGCCGCCGCTGCCACCACACAGCCAGCCCCACGGGCCGGCTGCACCACGCCTCCACGCATGGACCTCGATGCACAGACACTACAGGCGCATAGCCCTGTAGAATGTCCGCGCATGTGCACTGCGGCCCGAGCGCGCCTGCACGCGGGCTCAAAGCCACAGGCGTGCTCGGGACTCAGTGCCCATGCGCAGAACATTACAGCATGCCAGAAGCAACTACAGGCGCTGTAGCGCCTGTAGTTGCTTCTGGGCATGCGCGGGAAATGTCCGTGTTTCGAGGGGAGGCCCATGGGGCCGGCGGTGGTGGCAGGGGGGGGGCAGGCGGAGCGGAGCGGTGGCGCCGCGGCGCCCCTCCCAGCCGGTGACGCCTCGCCCAGCCGGTGGCACTCTACGCGGCCGCTTACATAGCGGAATCGCTGAGGCCGCCTCTGAGTTGAAGTCCAAAGCACCCAGAGGGCCGAAGTTTTCCCATGCCTGTTTTAGGGACCTTAAAGTGGTGAGCCTCCTTCAAACATTGTGATTCTGGATAAAAAACAAACAACACATAACATAACATTGTTTGAGTCCACAGTGCTCTCTGGGTGTAGGTGAACTACAACTTCCAAACTCAAGGTCGATGCCCACCAAACTCTTATAGTATTTTTTCTTGGTTATGGTAGTTCTGTGTGGGAAGTTTGATTCCATTCCATCATTGGTGGAGTTCAGAATGCTCTTTGATTGCGGGTGAACTATAACATCAAAACAGGTCCAGGTTTCACACTGAGTGTATAAATACATTAAAAACATATTAACTATATGTATTACTGTGTTAGAGTGTCATTTTGGTTGGTGGTGTGTGCCCCAGGATTTTATAAAGGTAAAAATGTGCCGCGGCTCAAAAAAGGTTGAGTCACATTTTCCCATCTGCGCCAGGCTAGGCGGCTGGCACCCTACCTCTCCGTGAACGACCTGGCCACGGTGATCAAGGCGACGGTCATCTCGAGACTGGATTACTGTAATGCCCTTTACATCGGCCTACCCTTGGGGATGATTCGGAAACTCAAGTTAGTGCAGAATGCCTTCTCGCCTTCTCGCCGAGGCACCGGCGAGATGCCATATTACACCAATATTGCGGCAGCTGCACTGGCTGCCCATCGAGCACCGGATCTCCGTCAAGGTATTGGTGTTAACCTTTAAGGCCTTGTATGGTCTTGGGCCAGTGTACTTGAGGGACCGCCTTTCACCATATTGTCCCCAGAGATCCCTACGCTCCGGTGTACAAAATCTTCTCAACGTCCCCTCCATCCGGCAGCTCCACCTGTCCTCAACAAGACAAAGAGCATTCTCGGTGGTGGCACCAACCTTATGGAATGCCCTACCTGAGGAAGTCAGAGGTATCAGGGAACGGTCCTCTTCTTGCCGAGCCTGCAAGACGGCTCTTTTTCGCCTGGCTTTTCCAGTTGAGTAACTGTTATGCTTTCTATGTAGTTTAGCTTACTTTTAGAATTATTTTAGCACTAGTAATGTTTTAGATTAAATCATTGCTTATCTGCTTTTACACCGTTGTTCTATAATGTCAGTTCTACGCCTGTTTTTTACCTGTTGTAAACCGCTCCGAGCTTCTAGAGGGAGCGGTCTAGAAGCCGAAAGAAAGAATAAATAAATAAATAAATAAATAGATAGATAAATAAATAAATAAATAAATAAAAACACTGCAATAGACTATGTTTCAAATTTCATAAAGTGTTACAATGGCTGGTTTAGGTTTGGTTCAATGTGAACTTGCTATGACTAGCAAACATGAAGTAAGGGGGATTTCCAAACTTGCAGAGGCTAGATAACGTTGTTGTAAAGTTCTACACAAGTTCAACACAATATAACGTTCTACACCAGGGGTGCTCATTATGGTGATTGGGAGCACCTAGGTGATCTTCAGCCCTCTTCCAGGTGATCTTTGGGCCTCACCAGCCGGATGGCGCGCTCCTGCCATGCGCGAGCACGTGCGCTCCCGCCGCCGCCTTCGCGGGGCTTTTTTTTGGCCAAAATGAGGCTTTAGTGGGCGGGGCCCTGGCGCTCGTCTTGCCACGCACGGTGTGGTGACATGACCGCCCATTGGTTGCTGCTGGGGGGGGGGGGAGCAAGGCGAAGGCACGCGCATGGATAGGATGCGAGGCTGTGGGAGGGATGGAAGGAATGTGTGTGTGTGTGAGAGAGAGAGAGCCAAGGAGAGAAGAAAGAAATCTGGAGAACTTTTTCGGACCCTTTTGGAAGGCAGGCAGGCGGGTGCTGGAAGGAGAGAGGGAGAGAGAGAGAGAGAGAGAGAGAGAGAGAGAGAGAAAGAGGCGAAGGAGGCCGGGCAATGTGGGGCAAAGCCAAGCAAGCCCCACTGCAAACCCTGCTGCTGCCCTCGGGACTCCCATCCCAAGCCGAGACCTGGGCAGGCAAGCTGTGTGGGGCTGCTTTCTTTCCTTGGTTGGGGGCGAGGAGGGAGGGCTCCGCCGTGTTCCTGGGGCTGAACCCGAGGAGGAGGGGGCTGCGGGGATGGAGACTCCACTTGCTGCTGCTGCTTGTGCCCTCCGCCTCGCCCTCTCTCGCCCTCGAAGGAGAAAGGCAGCGAGGGGCCCACGGGGGGGGAGGGAGAGAGAGAGAGAGAGAGAGAGAGAGAGAGAGAGAGAGAGAGGGTAGCTCTTCAGAGCCGGCTGTGCACGCAAGAAGCAGGACGGGATGGGGACTTCCTGCTTCGCGAAAGCACGCAGCAGGAAGGAGGAAGGCAACAAAGACATTAAGAGAGAGCACGTGCGCAGGCAAGGAGGATCCCCTTCCCGGGTGCGCGCGGTGGCGAGTTCGTGGGCAGGCAAGAAAGAAGCCTCGCGCGGACGGAAGGCTGCAGTAGGAGTGTCTTGTGGCGCGCAGACATCGCCACATGCACAACAGGTGATCTTTTCAACTTGATTGTTCATATAGTAGCTCGCATGATGAAAAAGTGTGGGCACCCCTGTTCTACACAGTACAGCGTTCTACACAATAAAGTCAGTTTCAATAAGTACTATCACATTTCACATATTCCGTCGTTCAACACCATTATGCAGACGGTCCTCTAGTTCCGTAAAATGAATGTGATGTTATTGATGGCAGTATAATTCCAAGGAGGAGTGTCCCGAAGATCTGGAACGCCCTGAGGAAGCATCTATACAGCACAAAACGGCAATTTTGTGGTGTCCGCTTACTTCAAGCTGTTGGCATGTATCCAGCTTGCTCCACGCTGCTACAGTGGCTATTTTGCTCCTTGCCCGTTTATAATTGGACTATCAAGACTGTGAGTTACCAGGCGCAATCTAAGAACTGCCTCACTGCCTTTATAGAACCACTAGCTGAACCCGGCACGCGTTGCTGTGCCCTATTTAGGAGATGTGAGAAAGTCTGAGTATGTAAGGGTTGGAATTGATGTTACTTATGGTCTTGGTGGGTGTGTGCATGTGTATATATGTATATGTGCGTGTATATGTGTGTGCATGTGTATGTATATGTGCGTGCATATGTGTGTGCATGTGTATATATGTGTATGTTCTCTGTATATATGTGTATATATATATGTGTATATATGTGTATATTCTCTGTAGTGGGCCCCGACTCTGGAATGCGCTCCCCAAGGATATTAGACAAGCCACCACTTTGGCAGTTTTTAGGAGGAGCCTGAAACATGGCTGTTCCAATGTGGCTTCCCTGAATAAAGTAAATAATGCCTGCCTACAAAAGCTAAGCCCAGACCAAGAAGGGCCATGCAGGTCGACAGGCCCAGATCATGGCCTTTTGGCGCCCTAGGCCAAAGGCTCTGCCCCCGGCTCCGCCCCCACCCCACCCCCGCCCCCACCTCCTCGCCGGCGTGAGGACAAGAGGAAGGAAAGCCCCACCCCCGGAGCCGATGCAGCGGGGAGCCATCATGCTGGCCTCAGAAGCGGCCGAAATCGTCCTTTTCAGGCCGGCATGACGGCTTTTGGAGGGAGGGAGGAGCCATGGGGAACCTCCCGCGGCTCCTCCCTCCCTCCTAAAGGAACCATGCCGGCCTGAAAAGGGCAATTTCGGCCGCTTCTGAGGCCAGCATGACAGCTCCCCGCGGCATCGGCTCCGGGGGTAGGGCTTTCCTTCCTTCTCCTCGCGCTGGCGAGGAGGTGAGGGCGAAGCCAAGGGCGGGGTGGGGGCGGAGCCGGGGGCAGAGGCTTTGGAGCCGAGGGGAGCAGAGCAAAGGTGGGGGCGGCGAGGCAGCCGTGGACGGAGCTTTCGCCGCCGCGCGCATGCGCACTTAAATTTTTTATTTTGAATTTTTAATAAACTTTTGGGGGGGTCTGCTGCCCCCCCCCATGGCTGCCACCCTAGGCCATGGCCTAAGGTGGCCTTATGGGTAATCCGGGCCTGCAGGTCGAGGCCAACACCACACACACACACTCGGAGTTCCTTCTCCATGAACTCTCTCTCTCCCCGGAAGGCCTCCTCTTTCCCTCATCAACAGGCCCGAAACTCCACATAGCTCCTCCTCTTCCTCCTTCTGACACTTCCTCCCGCTCTCTTGCAGCTCCCCTCCTTTCCCTCCTCCGGAAGTGAGCTCACAGGGAAAGACGTCGCCCGAGCCCTCCCGCTCCGAGCCTCCCCCGCTTTCCTCTAGGAAATGAAGGCTGGCTCCTCTCGCTGGACTTCCGCCAAGATTAAACATGGCGGCCGTGGGCAGGAGACCCATAGAGCGGCGGGACTTCTTCGCGGCGATCGAGCGGCACTGGGGAACCAGGAGCAAGCGAGTCTCCTTTCTTCTTTTCCAAAGGCCCAGCACCTGCCAATAGGAATTCGCCTTCCCCTCCGGCGTCACCGCCAGAGGACAGGAGCTGAAAATACGTGTCAGGGACGTAAAAATACAGGACACGAAATTGAACCAAAATACGGTACGTCCCATATAATACGGGACTGGTGGCAACCCTAATCTGGACTCCCCGGTGGCACAATGAGTTAAACCCTGCTGCCAGCAGGACTGCTGACCAAAAGGTCAGCGGTTCAAATCCAGGGAGAGTGGGTTGAGTTCCCTCTGTCAGCTCCAGCTCCCCATGTGGGGACATGAGAGAAGCCTCCCACAAGGATGGTAAAACATCCAGGCATCCCCTGGGCAATGTCCTTGCAGACAGGCCGGGATCAGACCCTTTTGGCACTGTAGGCCAAGGGTCTCTGCTTCGCTCCGCCCGGCCCCCTCGGCTCCACCCCACCCTCGGCTCCACCCCCGCCTCCTCGCTGGCACGTGGAGGAGGAGGAAGGAAAGCCCCACCCCCGGAGCCGATGTGGGGCCTCCCCACAGCTCCTCCCTCCCTCCTAAAGCCACCATGCCAGCCTGAGAAGCGGCCGAAATCGCCCTTTTCAGGCCGGCATGACAGCTTTAGGAGGGAGGGAGGAGCTGTGGGGAGGCCCCACATCGGCTCCGGGGGTGGGGCTTTCCTTCCTCCTCCTCGTGCCGCCGAGGAGGCGGGGGCGGAGCCGGGGGTGGGGCAGAGCTGGGGGTAGGGCAGAGCCCAAGGGAGCAGAGCAAGGGGGGTCGGCCGTGGATGGCGCTTATGCTGCCGTGCGCATGCACCCTTTTTGGAATTTAAAAAACTTTTGGGGAGGGGGGTCCGGACCTGCTGCCCCCCCAAAGGTGCCACCCTAGGCCATGGCCTAGGGTGGCCTTATGGGTAATCCGGGCCTGCTTGCAGACGGCCAATTCTCTCACACCAGAAGTGACTTGCAGCTTCTCAAGTCGACACACACACACACAAAGCCTGATAATATAAGCAAACAACATTTGACAATGAAGTTGATGATGGTGATACTTTATTTATACCTCACCACCATCTCCCAAAAAGGACTAGGGTTAGCTTACAGAAGCACAAACAAGTGCCATGACCACATAAAATACAGGTAAAATCACATCAGCTTATCAGACAATGACAACGATTAGAGCAAGGTCTTCTCTTGAGTTGTATGCGACTCCTACTACCAGATTAACCATATCCTACTTGCTATGGCAAAGCCAAAGTTGATGTAGTCGATGACTTTCTAACCACCCGATTTCCCATTTCTGCATCTATAACTTTGCAAATGCACAGGGAATATCCTTTCTGTCTCCGTGTTGTGGGAAGCAAAAGTCTCAAGGCAATTAAAGATCGAGATGTTATTTTATAACCAAAATCCGAATGTATTAGTAAATTTTTGACACGAATAAACTTTTTATGCAAATTAATTTGTATAACATGAAGGACTGGAGCTGCAGGGGAGTAATAGATGAAGCCCCAAAACTCAGAGTATGTTGAGCAAAATGATGCATGGCGCATAGCAAAGGTCAGTGTTGGAATGCAATGGAGCATTGATTTCACACTGCGCCACGCTGTTTACCCACATGTGTGTGGGGTGGAGGGGAAAACAGCTGTTGCCACTGAACCAATGCCAAAACCTAAGCCTTTGTTTCAGGGGTCAGAATAATCACAGTGGACTTGAAAAAGCACGGAGATGGAATTTCAGCTTAAGATAGTTCTATTCTTCCTTCTTCAAATCTGAAAGTTCAACATGTAGCTTGCTGAGAGTACCTCTTTGACAAGGTAATGGGGTGAGGTCAAATCTTCCATGGTTGACTATCAAGTCTCAGCACTACAGTTGCTTCTCTGTCTCATTAAAATCCCATGTTTGCTGGTTGGCTTGGTAGCAGTAGGCATATTAGATCAGTGTTCCCCAACCAGTGTGCTGTGAGCAATCATCAGGTGTGCCGTGGGAAATGGGAACCTCCAAGACCCTTTCTTCCCCCTTCTGCCGAACACTTTTTCTTCTCCACTCGGGCTCCCTTCTTCCCAGCCTCGCTCTGCTTGCTTTGCCTCGCTTTGCTCTGGGGCGAGTCTGCGCAGTAGCGCCCGCACGGGTCACGTCTTCCTCCGTTCCCCCTCCCCTCCTGAACACGCTCATGCTGCCCCCTCAGATCAAAATGGTGGCAGAAGCGGCATGAAAAAGTAAGTGTTTGGCAGGAGGGGGAAGAAAGGGCGGGAAGGGGAAGGGGGAAGAAGAGGTCTCTGTCGAAAGCTGGAATGGGCAAACTTGGACCTTCCGGGTGTTTTGGATTCCAACTCCCACCATTCCTAGCAGCCTCAGGCCCTTTTCCTTTCCCCCTCAGCCACTTAAGCAGGAAAGGGCCTCAGGCTGTTAGGAATGGTGGGAGTTGAAGTCCAAAGCGCCCAGAGGGCCAAAGTTTTCCCATGCCTGTTTTAGGGACCTTAAAGTGGTGAACCTCCTTCCAACATTGTGATTCTGGATAGAAAACAAACAATAACATAACATCACATTGTTTGAGTCCACAATGCTCTCTGGGTGTAGGTGAACTACAACTTCCAAACTCAAGGTCAATTCCCAAGCAAACCCTTTCAGTACTTTCTGTTGGTAATGAGAGTTCAATATGCCAAGTTTGGTTCAATTCCATTGTTGCAAGAGTTCAGGATGCTCTTTGATTGTGTGTTATCTATATATCCCAGAAACTGTAACTCCCAAATGTCAAGGTCTACTGTATTTTTCCCCAAACTCCATCTGTGTTTACATTTGGGCATATTGAGTATTCATGCCAAGTTCGGTCCTGATCCAACATTGTTTGAGTCCACATTGCTCTCTGGATATAGGTGAAGTACAACTCCAAAACTCAAGGTCAATGCCCACCAAACTCTTATAGTATTTTCTCTTGGTTATGGGAGTTCTGTGTGGGAAGTTTGTGTCTTTCTGCCATTCCAGCCAGGATATCTATGTTGTGTTCATTGAAACAGTCCCAGGTTTCACACTGAGTGTATAAATACATTTAAAAACATATTAACTATATGTATGACTGTGTTAGAGTGTCATTTTTGTGTCATTTTGGTTGGTGGTGTGTCCCAGGATTTTGTAAATGTAAAAATTGTGCCGCGGCTCAAAAAAGGTTGAAAAACACTGACATAGGCTATCCCAGAGCTTCCTGGGGGGGAAAAAGAGTGAGATATGAAAAAATGGCAACCATTAAGCCAAGAAATTCAGTTTTAAACCTCATGAGAGATGCATTACTTATTCAAAATCCAATATCCCAAGTAATGTTGTTCAGTAAACGTATTTTCAAAAACCAAAGTGAAATAAATTATGTATAGTCACATATCCAACTTCCCAATATATTCTTGAAATAAAGGAAATTCTCATGCCAAACAAACAAAAACTCAATTCCATTTCTGTGTGTTTGCCTAAGAAAGCATTATGGCTCGGCTTTCAAACCTTCAGGAACCACCGTCTTTGATTACATTGCTCAGAAATTATCGGAATATCATTTCAATCAAGCTTCAGAGTCGGCACCACTCCTACTAGTTCAATATCAAAACTTTATTACGGTCACAGACCAGGAAAATAACTCCCCAGGAAAATAACAGATAACGCAAAAGAGAAGTACTTGACTCAAGCTAGTGGTTATTATGCTGGTTGCCACATATCCTACACCAGTGGTTCTCGACCTTCCTAATACCGCAAACCCTTAATGCAGTTCCTCATGTTGTGGTGACTTCCAACCATAACATTATTTTTGTTGCTACTTCATAAACTGTAATTTTGCTACTGTTATGAATCGTAATGTAAATATCTGATATGCAGGATGTATTTTCATTCACTGGGCCAGATTGGGCATAAATACTCAATACGCCCAAATTTGAATACTGGTGGGATTGGGGAAATTGATTTTGCCATTGGGCAGTTGTACTTGCTGGGATTTATAGTTCGCCTACAATCAATTCCACCAATGATGGAATTGAACCAAACTTGGCACACAGAACTCCCATGATCAACAGAAAATACTGGAAGGGTTTGACGGGCAACATTGAGTTTTGGAGTTGTAGTTCTCCTACATCCTGAGAGCACTGTGAGCTCAAACAATGATGGATTGAGACCAAACTTGGCACAAATACTCAATATGCCCAAATGTGAACTCTGTTGGAGTTTGCGGGGGGGAGAGACTTAACATTTGGGAATTGTAGTTGCTGGGATTTATCTCTCTTGGCTTTTCTTCGCAAACGAAGATTCTTAGGAAGGACTCATCCCACGCTTTCCACAAGCGCGTTGATGACTAAAAAGGCCAATCTGAGTTAGGCAAGTTTGGTTGCAGAAGGCACAGCAGAAAGTCTCCCTGGGTGATGTTGTTTCCAAGTTGCGGTTCTTTCTGCATTGTCGTTTGTCTTCGAGACCCGTTCAGCGTGCCTTCTCGAAAGAGGCCGCAGCATTATGGATAGTGCGTCTCCATGCCTCCTGATGTGAGGCCAGGGTGGACCATTGCTGGTGATCAATCTGGCCGAGTCTGAGATTTTGTTTCAGGGAGTCCTTATATCTCTTTTTTGGGTCGTTTCTCTTGCGTTGACCCATGGCGAGTTCACCATAGAGTAGTATCTTTGGGAGGCGGTGGTCCTCCATCCTAGAGATGTGCCCTGCCCAGCGCAGCTGTGTTCTCAATAGCATGGCCTCAATGCTGGTGATCCCTGCTTGCTCAAGGGCAGCAACATTCGTCACATAGTCAGTCCAGTGTACATTTAGGATTGAGCGAAGACAGCGCTGATCTGTACACACTGATTTTTGTGCTTTGTCTCAGGTGCTTGTTGCTCCAGACTCTTTTTGTGAAGCCTTCCAAATGCACTATATGCCTTTGCCAATCTGTGATCTATCTCTTGATCAATCTTGGCATCTGAAGAGATGATGCTTCCCAGGTACGTGAACTTCTGAACGGACTTAAGCACAGATTCGCCTATGCTGCCGTGGGGCTGGTGTTCTTCCTGTAGTGCGGGCTGGTAGAGGACTTCCGTTTTCTTCAGGCTGACTTCCAGCCCAAACAGCTCTGCAGCTGTTGCAAAGCAGGATGTTAGGCGCTGCGAAGACATCGCTGATGAAGCGTTAGAGGAGTCGTAGGTGTTGGCGATAGGTGACCCATGTTTCAGACCCATATAGGAGAATAGACAGTACGATAGCTCTGTACACACTGATTTTTGTGCACTTAACCTACAATCAAAGAGCATTCTGGACTCCACCAATGATAGATATGGGCCAAACTTCCCACACAGAAACCCCATGACTAACGGAAAGTTCTGTGTTTTCTGATGGTATTTGGTGATCCCTCGCAACTCCCTTGCAACCCTCCCATGTTGAGAAATGCTGTCCCACATAAAATATTCTTTCAGTTTCAATTTGGTAACATTCATAGTGCACAGGAAAGTCACCTGGTGCTCCTCCAGATGATTTACATGGCTTCTATTCTGCTCCAGCTAGTGTGACAATGAACCAGATTTTTAATATTTTAACATTTTAATACTAAAATCATTGAAGCCATGCTACTGAGAACACAGCTGCGCTGGGCAGGGCATGTCTCTCGGATGGAGGACCACCGCCTCCCTAAGATACTACTCTACGGTGAACTCGCCACGGGACAGGGCAAGAGAGGCGCCCCCAAAAAGATATAAGGACTCCCTGAAACAACATCTCAGGCTCAGCTAGATTGATCACCAACAATGGTCCACCCTGGCCTCGCATCGGGAGGCATGGAGACGCACTATCCACAATGCTGCGGCCTCTTTCAAGAAGGCACGCCGATTGGGTCTCGAAGAGAAACGACAACGCAGAAAGAACCGCAACTTGGAAACAACATCACCCAAGGAGACTTTCTGCTGTGCTTTCTGCAACCGGACTTGCCTATCTCAGATTGGCCTTTTTAGTCATCAACGCGCTTGTAAAAAGCGCGGGGTGAGTCCTTCCTAAAGGATCTTCATTCGCGAAGTAATGCCGAGACTAAAATCAGTGATTGTTTTGATTGGATTTGATTATTATTTCACTCTCTACATTGAATTCCTGTTGCTGTAAAGGTTTTTCCTCCCTGACGTTTTTGGCTTTCCCTCCTAAGACTTTGTGTGAATAACTGTGTGTGGCTGTAACCCACTTTTTGTGCCATTGGTATACATAAAATGGCCTGAATGGATCAATGAGCTGATTCATTATAAGGCAGTTTTGTCCAGAGAGCGGGAAGCGCTGCCAGAAACTGCAACGGCGGAAACTTTGCACCCAGAGCAAAAAGAGATGGCATGTGCCATCTGCTCCTGGATAGATAGAAAATAATGCTGTCTTTGGTCCTCGCTGTAACTTTCCATGCTATGGTAGAGCAGAGGGAAATGTGTGCACTGTCATGTAAATTCTGGGTCAGGTGCCAGAGGCAGCGACGGTGCCACGATGTTCCTCCAGGCAACTATGGCAGTCAATGAGACTCAGAGAACTGAAAGCAGAGCAGATGATCCAGGCGCATGCTAACAAAGCTGTCTAGACAGGTGCATATGTGCGTACATGATCATTCTCAAGGCGGGCACACGGGCTCTGAATTTTTCAAGACAGAAGGAGAAGGAAAGGCTGGAGCCAAGCTCCAAACGTATCAGGCTTTTAGTAATAAACTCCAAATATTCACTAATATTATACTAGTGATAGTATAATAAACAAAGGTAGGATAGTAGATCTGTATTTTTTTAAAATCCTTACATGCAAGGATGAATAATTGTTGTAGTTTTCTCCACAATGCAAGAGAAGATTAATTTTTCTCTGCATAATTTTCTCTGTTTCCAAGGGTCCCAAAGTGTTACATCCTGTATAGATTACTGCAATGCTCTCTACGTAGGGCTGCCTCTGAAGACTGTTCGGAAGGTTCAACTGGTCCAACGGACAGCAGCCAGGTTGACAACAGGAGCGGCACTCAGGGAGCGCACAACACCTCTGTTGCGCCAGCTCCACTGGCTGCCAATCTGCTACCGGGCACAATTCAAAGTGCTGGTTTTGGCCTTTAAAACCCTAAACGTTTCTGGTCCAACTTACCTGTCCGAACGCATCTCTTGCTATGAACCATCAAGATGTTTAAGATCATCCGGAGAGGCCCTGCTTTCGGTCCCGCCTGCTTTGGCGGGGACGAGAGCCAGGGCCTTCTCAGTGGTGGCTCCTTGGCTTTGGAACTCCCTTCCTAGTGACATCAGATCAGCCCATTCCCTCCTGACATTTCGTAAGGAAGTCAAGACTTGGCTGTTTGAGCAGGCATTCGCAGACGAACATTAATTAATTGAGACCAATGGAATATTATGAGGATGCAACGGAAACCGATTTTAAGAATGAGATGCTGAGATTTGAATTTTATAGTTTTAACTGTTAATTTGTATAGTTTTTATATGGCTGTTTTTATCATATTTTGTCCGTGGGCACTTGCTGCCATTTGTTCACCGCCTCAAGTCGCCTTTGGGCCGAGAGGGGCAGTATAGAAGCATAGTAAATAAATAATTAATAAATAATGTGTTGCCGAAACCTGGCTTTTCCAGCTTTTGCACAACTAAGACTTGTGCTCCAGCTGCACCCATACCTTGGGAAGTCTGACGTGGCCAGAGTAGTCCACGCTCTGGTTACATCCCGTTTAGAGGCCCAGGTTGCCTCCACGAGCAAAAGGGCCTTCTTCCACCTGCGCCAAGCGAGACAATTGGCGCCCTATCTTCCGACGGAAGCGCTAGCTACAGTAATCCATGCCACGGTTACATCAAGGCTGGATTACTGTAACGCTTTGTATGTAGGTCTACCCCGGTCACTAACCCGCAGGCTACAGATTGAGTAGAACGCGGCCGCCAGGCTTCTCACAGGAACATCGATGAGATGCCACATTACACCATCTCTGCAGCGCCTGCACTGGCTGCCCGTTGAGTATAGAGCCTTACACCAGACCTCGACCTCGCCTTGCAAACCCCTACGGGGCCGGGGCCCAACATACCTAAAAGACCGCTTGCTGATGCCTGCTTACTCAAGGCCCCGCGGCCAGCAAACAAGAACCTTCTTCATGTACCAGGCTTGAAAGAGGCCCACCTGGAGACCACGAGACGGAGATCGTTCTCCGTTGTGGCCCCTGTTCTTTGGAACTCGATGCCACCGGACCAGAGAGCCTCCCTCGACCTGCCCCAGTTCCTGACCGCTCTGAAGACCTGGCTATTTAGGAAAGCCCATGGTTAATGCAGAACCAGGAACTCAAATACCGAGCCTGGCCCCTGCACTTAACCACTGAATATTTTAATCTAGTTTTAAATCCTCTATTTTAATTGTGGAATTTGTTGTGTGTAAGTCGCCCGGAGCACTAACGTGGAGGGCGACTCAGAAATAATAAAGTCAGAGTCAGTCAGTCAGTCAGATTACTGCAACGCACTCTACGTGGGGCTGCCTTTGAAGATGGTTCGGAAACTTCTGTTAGTCCAACCGTCGGCAGCCAGATTATTAACTGGGGTGACATACAGGGAGCATACAACCCCCCTGTTGTGCCAGCTCCACTGGCTGCCAGTCCATCTCCGAGACCAATTCAAAGTGCTGGTTTTGACCTATAAAGCTCTAAATGGTTCTGGCCCAGCTTACTTGTCCTAACGCATCCACTCCTACGTCCTGCCTCGAAATCTAAGATCATCCGGGGCAGGGCCGTAGCCAGGATTGTGATTCGGGGCTGAGTTTGGTTCGGGGGCTGAGACTGGGTGAAAGAGGGTCTACCCTAGCAAACCTTTTGTATTGTTATCCCAATAACCCCATTAATGTGGGATATAATGAGCATGGTGATCAGATCATCATGATATGAATAAACATAACAGTTTAAATAATGTACCAGTAAGGCCTGAGAATTTCGGGGCTGAAGCCCCTTTAGCCCCCCCCCTCCCCTGGCTACATGCCTGATCCGGGGAGGCCCTGCTCTCGCTTCCGCCAACAGCTCAATTGCGCCTGGTGGGGAAAAAGGACAGGGCCTTCTCGGCGGTGGCTCCCCAACTATGGAATGCTCTTCCAACTGAATTAAGATTGGTCCCCTCCCGCCTGGCTTTCCATAAGAAATTGAAGGCATGGTTTTGGGACCAGGCTTTTGGGCAATAGATGTAGCAGCACTTTAAGGGACAAATTGCAATGGCGATATGACTGTCGAGACTGGGTTTTTATTGTTCAATTTTTGTATGGTTTTTAACTACGCATTGTTTTTATGATGTGATGTTTTAATATGTGATATTATTATTGCAATTTTGTAAATAGCCTCTAATTGGGCTTAATTGTAATGCCGTCCCGAATACCCCTTTGGGGGTTGAGAAGTGATGGGATATAAATGTGAAAAATAATAAATAAATAAATATGGTGGGGACAAGAGAGAGGGCTTTCTCGGTGGTGGCCCCCCAACTTTGGAACTCCCTCCCCAGGGAGATTAGACAGGCCCCCACGCTGTCCTCCCTTTGTAGGGACTTGAAGACATGGCTCTTCAATCAAGCCCCTGAGAATATTTAGCCCTTATGTAGTAGTCGCACATCCTGCACTTTATCCCATCTTGTGCCATCTGTAAGCTGCCACAAGTCTCTTTGGGGAGATAGGGGGGGGGATTGGATATAAGAATAAAGTAGTAGTAGTAGTAGTAGTAGTAGTAGTAGTAGTATTGTATTTGTAGTTGTTATTAGTGCTTATTGTACTCCAAGGTTGCCAACGAAAAGAACAAAACTCTTCCTGGTCTAGGTTGCTGTGAATTTTCTGGGCTTTATGGCCATGTTTCAGAAGCATTCTCTCCTGACATTTCGCCAACATCTATGGCAGGCATTCTCAGAGGTTGTGAAGTCTGTTAGAAACTAGGCAAGTGGAGGTGTCCAGGGTGTCTGTTTGAGGCAAGTGTGAATGTTGCAATTGGCCGCCTTGATTAGCATTTAATGGCCTTGTACAGGCATGTAGCCAGGGGGGGGGGCTAAGGGGGCTTCAGCCCCCCCCCGAAATTCTCAGGGTGGTCCGCGAAAAGGCCTGACTGGTACATTATTTAAATTGTTATGTTTATTCATATCATGATCTGATCACCATGCTCAGTATATCCCACATTCATGGGGTTATTGGGATAACAATAGAAAAGTTTGCTAGGGTAGACCCTCTTCCACCCAGTCTCAGCCCCCCCCGAACCAAACTCCGCCCCCCCCCCCGAACCAAAATCCTGGCTACGGCCCTGGCCTTGTATTAAACGGATTAGCACCGGGACTGTGGCGCAGCTGGCTGGGAGTCAGCTGCATAAGATCTCTACTGACCAGAAGATCATGAGTTCAAAGCCTGCCTGGGCCGGGGTGAGCTCTCGACCAAATTGTGTAGCTCGTTATTGACCTTTGCAACTAGAAAGACAGTTGCATCTGTCAAGTAGGAAATTTAGGTATCACTTTGTGGGGAGGCTAATTTAACTGATTTACGAGGCCATAAAATCTCCAGGAAGTATGAAAAAGAATGAAGGAATGCAACAGCTCCCTCTGGTGGCCAGAAGCTGAAATGTTAAATTGCCTCTGAGTGTCTGTCTATATATGTTGTATGTCTATGGCATTGAATGTTTGCCTGTATATGTGCATTGTGATCCGCCCTGATTCCCCTGCGGGGTGAGAAGGGCGGAATATAAATGACGTAAATAATAATAATTTAATAATAATAATTTAATGGTCTGGTATATTTTTAAAATCATCACACAAATTGAAAAGTTCACAGTATGAAACTTTTCTAATTTATTTGTTTATTTACCATATTTATATACTGCCTTTCTCAGCCCGGAGGCGACTTAGGGCAGTTCACAGTCAGCAACAATGCGATGCCTCCACAATTAGAAAATACAATTAAAAACAGATATAAATACAATTAAAACATTTAACATATAATATAAAACCGTACAAAGCCATAAAAACATAATCTAAGATGATAATGTCTACAGGCAGTCCCAGGATTACGAACAATATAGGTTCTGTAAGTTTGTTCTGAAGCTGAATTTGTTTGTAAGCCAGAACAGGCACACTCAGGGGCGGTCTTTGCCATTACGCGGCCGCGTAGAGCGCCATCTTGGACGCTCTGGGGTGGGGCGCCATTGTGAGGCGCCGCGGCGTTGCCCGCCCTGCTGCTGCGCTGCGCTCCGCGGTTTTGCGCGCACGCGCAGTGCCTACAGACCTTTCTTGAGGTCCGTAGGCACTGCGCATGCGGCGTGAAACCACGGGCGCACATGCGCAGTGCCTACGGACCTCTCTTGAGGTCCATAGGCACTGCGCATGTGCATCCGCGGTTTGCACGACGCGCAGTGCCTACGGACCCCAAGAAAGGTCCGTAGGCACTGCGCATGCGTCACAAACCGTTGAGCGCAGCGCAGTGCCTACGGACCTCTCTTGAGGTCCATAGGCACTGGCGCGCATGCGCTCCGCGGTTTCGCGCGATGCGCAGTGCCTACGGACCTCAAGAGAAGTCCGTAGGCACTGCGCATGCGCGAAACCGTGGAGCGCAGCGCAGCAGCAGGGCGGGGCGCCGCGGCGCTCACAATGGAGCGCACATTGGGAGAGCCGGGGCGCCAAAATAATGTTCACTTACCCCCGGGAGAGCTCGGACCGCCCCTGGGCACACTTTAAGTGTTAAATCCAGCCCAAATATATCTATCTATCTATCTATCTATCTATCTATCTATCTATCTATCTATCTATCTACCGGTATATCTATACTAGCTGTACCCGGCACGCGTTGCTGTGCCCTATTTAGGAGATGCAAGAAAGTCTGAGTATGTAAGGGTTGGAATTGTTGTTAGTTATGGCGTTGAAGTGAATTGGGTGTTTTATGTTTGTGCCTCAGCTCTTTGCCTGCAGTCCTTCGGGTTTGACTTGTACCATGGCCAGGACGGATCAGCTTGGGGAGGGCTTGTCCTGTCAGGGGATCTCTATCTTCACAGGTGCGTCCAGTGTCTGTTGGGGACTGTTAAAAATCCTTTCCGTATCCTTTTTAGCCACCTTTCTCAAGATCTTCATGTCTAGCTTACTTTCTGCTCCTCTCTTTTTCAAGATGTCCTGCTCTGTGTCTTTTGCACCCATTGGTCGATGTCCGATGGAGGCTTTCCTCATGGTCCTCTTATTAATGTGGAATTCCAAGCCACTGGAGATCTTTTGGGAAAGGAAGAAAGAGCTCCCTTGAATGGTGTTGATCTCCATCATGGGCTTCTGATTTGAAAGTGTTGGAGGAGGCTCTGGCTGACAGTTTGTTATGGGTCGGAATGTTCATGTTGGCTGGCCAGTACAGCAGTTATGCAAATCCGCCCTTATTGGCAGCCAATCATGTTGTCAGAATGTAGAGGCTGGGGAGTCTTTGGCAGCCCCGGAGGATGCTGGGAAATGTAGTTTTTTTACTCGTTGTTTTGGGGGCCTTTTAGGTTTTGGGGGGGAGTTTCTTTGCTACAAACGTACCTTGCTTGAGGCCTATTTCTGTTGGCAAGTTTTGTGTTTCTGCGTTGTAAGGTTTCTCTGTTTCAGGTAGTCTTCACATGACGACTGTTCATTTATATATATAGATATAGATATAAATCTTTATCTACCGTATCTATATATCTTTGGATAGCACAGGGAAGGATTAACAGTCCTGTGGTGTTTGTTTTTATATCTGTGCCCCTGTTCAGAAGATTTCACCTCATTTTCTGTCCCTGTGAGAATTAGATTTTGAATAATTTGGCTTGTTGTTATAGAAACAAGGATATAATAAAACTTTATTTATATTCCGCCCTGTCTCCCCGGGGAAACTCAAGGATTCGTGACAAAGCTTCAGTTGAGACACGTTTTCGGGACTGAATTTCCCTTCCTAGGATGAGATTTCTCTTACCTCCTGCTGTCCCACCCCCGTTCTTAAGTATGAGTTGTATGCAAGTCAGATGTTTGTAACTTGGAGACCGCCTGAATTATTTATTTCACTTATTTTAAATAGGTATCTATCTATGTATATAATAAAAGTCAGTGTTTGCGGGCGGTGGTGTGGTGGTGCGATGGGAGGAATATGTGCCAGCATTTCGATTGGCTGCAACTGTGGGATTATTTGCATAAAGGACACTGAACTCCTCAGAACTCCAACATTCTACAGTCCCAGACAGAGGGGATTGGTTGCCATTGAAATGGTGTTTGTTAAAGGACTCCGATTGGCCAACAGCATTCCAAGATTCTAAAATGACTCAGAGGGAAAAGGAAAGGCCTCAGGCAGTCAGCCACTGCGGCCCACAGCAATGACGGACCAGGACCAAACTTGGCAAACAGGGGACCAATGGCCCACTTCACAACCTGGTGTGGTTTAGGGCAGGATGGGCCACGAATGATGGGATTTGCAGTACATTCACCTCATTTACTTCCCAAACAACACTGTAGCCCCTATAAATCACAGACCAGGCCCAAAATTGACAGCAAGGCTTCCTTAACTTGATTTTTGTGACTAGGCTTCAGCTCATGGTATATTGTTAGGCTTCCTCAACTTGATTTTCCTGACTAGGCCCCAACAATGACAGAACAAGACCAAAGTTGGAACACAGACCCCTCAAGACCCCTACATCCTGGTGCAGTTTGAGGGAGGATGGACCATGGATGATGGGACTTGCAGTACTTTAATTCACTTCCTTAGAGCACTGTGGCCCACACCAATGATGAATCAGGACCAAACTTGGCACACAGAGGCCCAATGGACCACTTTACAAACCTGCTGCGGTTTACGGCAGAATGGCTCACAAATGATGGGATTTGCAGTACCTTCACCCAATTCATTCCCCACAGAACATTGCAGCCCCTACAAATCACAGACCAGGTCCAAACTTAGTACACAGAGTACCCATGCCCCACTCTACATCCTGGTGCAGTTTTGAGTGGGACGGACCACGGATGATGGGAGTTGAAGTACCTTCACTCACTTTCTGAGACTGCTGCAACCCTCATCCAATGACTGATCAAGACCACACTTGGCACACAGAGCCCCCATGACCCACCCTACATCCTGGTGCAGTTTGGAGAATAGGGGACCATGGATGATGGGACTTCCAGTACCTTCCCTCACTTCCAGAGACCGCTGCAACCCTCATCCAATGAATGATCAAGACCAAATGTGACACACACAGCCCCCATGACCCACTCTACGTTCTGGTGCTGTTTGGAGGGGGATGGACCATAGCCAATGGGACTCGCAGTACCTTCACTAAGTTCCTGAGACCACTGCAAGCCACATAAACATCTAATAGGAACCAACCTTGGCACACAATGCCTTCCTCAAATAACCCGGGCACCGCCGGGTCCTCAGCTAGTATTATAATAAAGGTGCAGCTGCAAAAGCTAGATGCAAAACATAGCAATCCTGTCTAATCACTTCCAGAAAGTCCAACGCAAGCATGCCGTGTGGAATGTGATTGGGAAACATGTAGGTAGGTAGCACTTTCGAAATGCAGGTATGTCATGCATATCTGCCCTCAAATGCCACCACCCCAACCTTAATTTTACACCATGCAACCAAATAAAAGGGTCTCTTTTGTGTCTTCACATTATAAAAGCATAATAATTGGGGAACAAACAATTTCCTCTGTAGAGACTTTGATGTCTTGTGTGACACTAAGTTGTTATTGCAATGTTAGTAGATGGGGAAATCAGGCAAAGTAATGAAACTGACCTCTGTTTTGAAGCTGGGTATCAGCTATTAAGGCTCAGGACACAGAAAGACACTGTATCACTGCCACCGCAAAAATGACTCTGCTGCAAGCCCAGACTTGTTTTAATAAACAGCCTTTGAACGGAGGCTCACATTATTCATGGTCATTTCAGTTACTTTTTTGTGATGAACATTTTAAAAAAAGTTTTTGGCACAGGGTTGGATGTTCTTGATCTCTTGCTCCCAGCATGAAAGAAAAATGGCTTCTAATGCAAGGCTGAGATGAAATCCTCCAAGAGTGACACACACACACACACACATATATATACACACATATCTCTATCTGTATACCTTTATAAAGCGGAATGTTTGTATGTATGTGTGCGGAGGGCGGAAGGGCGGGAGGGCGGATATGTGGCAGCCACTTTCACAGGCCACAGCGACCAGCGCAGGTGATGGACCGACATGACCCACGGATTATGGGATTTGTAGTACTTTCAAACACTTTGGTTCCCACAGACCACAGAGGCCACCACAAAGGACCAATACAGACCACACTTAGCACACACAGCCCCCATGACCCACTCTACGTCCTGGTGCAGTTTGGAGGATGATGGGACTTGAAGTACCTCTACTCACTTCCCAAGTCCACTGCGACCCTTATCCAATTACTGATCGAGACCAAACTTGGCACACATAACCCCCATGACTACCTTCACGTCCTGGTGAGGTTCGGGGGAGGACTGACAATGGATGATGGGGTTTGTAGTACTTTCACACCTCTCTGTTCCCACAGACCACTGCGGCCCCCAACAAACACCGATAAAGACCACACTTGGCACACAGAGCCCCAGTGACCCACTCTACATCCTGCTGAAGTTTGGAGGAGGGCAGACCATGGATGATGGGACTTGCAGTACCTTCCCTCACTTTCCAAGACTGCTGCAAACCTTATCCAATGACTGATCAACACCAAACCTGGCCCACAGAGCCCTCATTACCCACTCTACATCCTGGTGCAGTTTTGTGTGAAACGGACCACGGATGATGGGACTTGAAGTACCTTCACTCCCTAAAAACAATACAACCCTCATCCATTCACCAATACAGACCAAACTTAGCACACAGAGCCCCCATGAACCAATCTACATCCTACTGCAATTTGGGGGAGGCTGGACCACAGATGATGGAACTTCCAGTACCTTCAGTACTTTCATGATACCACTGCAACTCCCAAGAATGATGGATCAAGACCAAACGTGGCACACAGAGCCCCCATGACCCACTCTACATCCTGCTGCACTTCTCAAATGACCCAGGCACCGCTGGGTCCCCAAGCTAGTATATAATAAAGCGGAATGTTTGTATGTATGTTTGTGGGTATGTATGGGGCAGCGTTTTGATTGGCTGCCACTTTCACAGGCCACAGCGACCAGCGCGGGTGAGGGACCTGCACCAAACTTGGTACATATAACCCCCCTGACCCCCTTTACGTCCTGGTGCGGTTGGGGGACATGACCCATGGATAATGGGATTTGTAGTCAGGCCCGAATTAGCCTCTTTGGCCGCCCGAGGCCAAGATGCCCCGCGCCGCCACCCCCCAGGGCGCGGAAAGCCACGCCCCAGGGCGCTGCTGCGCATGTGCGGCAACAGCCCGGCCGTGCGGCTTCCGTCGCCTCCTCCCGCGACTGGAAGGAGGGCCCGGAGGGGTGGACGGAAGCCGCGCGGCACCGACCCCACGGCTTCCGTCCACCTCGCGCCTTCCTTTCGGTCGAGGGAGGAGGTGGAGGAGGTGGACGGAAGCTGCGCGGCACTGTTCGTGGGGCTTCCGTCCGCCGCCTCCTCCACCTCCCGCGACCAAAAGGAGGGCAGGACTTCCCTTCATCCTCCTCACGCCTTTCTTTCGGTCGCGGGAGGAGGAGGAGGGCGGCGGACAGAAGCCCCACAAGCAGTGCCGCGGCTTCCGTCCACCTCCTCTTCCTCTTCTCGCGACCGAAAGGAAGGCGCGAGGAGGAGGAAGTCCCGCCCTCCTCCTGGCCGCCTGGGCTGCCCCCTTGCAAAGGAAGGAGGCGGCCAGGAGGAGGAGGAGGAAGGGAAGCCCGCTGGCGGGCATGCGTGCGCATGCATGCATGCCCGCCGGCAGGGCGGAGCTTCCCTTCCTCCTCACCGCCTCCTTCCTTTGCAAGGGGGGCGGCCCAGGGCGAGGGAGGGCGCCATTCCCTCCTCCCGCCCCCCTCGCAGCGCTCTCCCCCGCCCTCTCCTGAGGTATGATGACTCTCTCGGGAGAGGCGGGAGAAAGCGCTGCGAGGGGCAATTTAAAAAATTATGTTTTTGAGGGGTCGAATCTGCTGCCCCCATAAACCTGCCGCCCGAGGCCATGGCCTAGTCTGGCCTTATGGGTAATCCGGGCCTGTTTGTAGTACTTTCAAACACTTTGATTCCCACAGACCACTGTGGCCACCTAAAAGGACCAATACAGACCACACTTGGCACACACAGCCCCCATTACCCCATTTCCCACTCTACGTCCCGGTGCAGTTTGGAGGAGGGCGGACCATGGATTATGGGACTTGAAGTACCTCTACTCACTTCCCAAGTCCACTGCGACCCTCATCCAATTACTGATCGAGACCACACTTGGCACACATAACCCCCATGACTGCCTTCACGTCCTGGTGAGGTTCGGGAGACGAATGGAGGCTGGCTGGCTGGGGAAACGGGCGAAGGGGGCAGCGCCCCGGTCCCTTCTTCTTCATTTATCAATGGCTGTCAAACACAAACTAAATGGCGCAGCTTGTTCAAATTTTGACAGGAGTCAACTGACAGATGCCTCTTGACAGGAGCAGTGTTGCCCTTTCAGTTAAGAGGCGGGAAATTCAAAAAGTCACGGACTTATTGACCCGCCCTCGTACTACACTTAGGCAGAAAAGATGAAATGCAGAGATACATTATTATTATTATTATTATTATTATTTCTTCCATGCATAAATTCACAGCTCAAGGTGGGTTACAACATTGCTAAAACATATAATCAAACACATAATAATTCAAAAATACAATGTAAAATACACATATTAATATTAAAACATATATTAATATTAATATGTATATTCTCTGGAGTGTTGGATTATTGCTTTAGCAATGTTGTAACCCACCTCAAGCCATGAGGAGAGGTGGGAAAGAGATAAAATTATTATTATTATTATTATGTATCTTTGCATTTCATGCATTGCAATTGGCCACCTTGATTAATAATATACACTTATACACTTTATTTATATTTTGCTCTTCTCACCCCAAAGGGGACTCAGAGTACACATACTTACAGGTACACATACTTAGTAGACAATCCCTGCCGTTTCCACATACAGACATATAGACGAATAGAGGCAAACTCTGGCCACCAGGGGGAGCTGACGCACTCCTCATCTCTCAGCGTTCCCAGCATCCCTTGTTGTTCCTTCCACATTCCTCAGCGTTCTTGGAGTTCTTTAATGGTCTCATAATTCAGTCAAAATTTGCCTCCCCACTTGATGTGGTACCTTTATCTCCTACTTGACAGATGCAACTGTCTTTCGGGCTGCAAAGGTCGACAGCAGGCTACACTTAAAGGTCGAGCACCCACTTCGACCCGGGCAGGCTTCGAACTCATGACCTATTGGTCAGAGAGATCTTATGCAGCTGACACTTAGCCAGCTGTGCTATATTCCCGGTGCACTGAATGGCCTTGCATCAGGGCCGTAGCCTGGATTTTGATTCGGGAGGGGCTGAGTTTTAATTTCGGGGGGAGGGGGGGTGAATCTGAGTGGGAGACGATCTACCCAATACCCCATGCATATGGGATATATTGAGCATGGTGATCAGATCATGATATGAATACACATAACCGTTTAAATAATGTACCAGTAAGGCCTTATCGTGGACCACCCGGAGAATTGGGGGGGGTCTGAAGCTCCCCAAGCCCCCCCCCCTCCCCCAGCTACATGCCTGCCTTGCAGCTTCAAAATCTGGCTGATTCCTGCCTGGGGAAACATTTGTTGGAAGGTGTCCGGTGGTCCTGATTGTTTCATGTCAAGAATTCCCCCTTTTTTAAAGACATGAAAGAATTCCAGACAAGAATCAATCAGGGGCAGCTAACACCTTCCAACAAAGGATTCCCCAGTCAGCAACCAGCCAGGCTTTGAAGCTCCAAGGCCATTCAATGCTAATCAAGTTGGCCAGTGGCAACATTCACACCTGCCTCAAGCAGACAAGAATTTTTTTCTCCCACCCTGGACATTGCACAGATATATAAACCTCACTTGACTAGTTTTCAACAGACCCCTCCACCTCTGAGGATGCCTGCCATAGATGTGGGCGAAACGTCAGGAGAGAATGCTTCTGGAACATGGCCAGACAGTCCGGAATACTCACAGCAAGGCAGTGATTTTGGCCATGAAAGTCTTTTGTTTTTGGCAAGTTAGAGGTTCATCCCAAGCAAAAAGTTTTCCATCCTTGGTATATCGTACTGAGTTAAATGCGGCTTACTCTCGAATAAGCATCCCTATGCTCACAGCCTCCCATTTAACGGTTGTAATGCCTGCCTCTTTGCACACAACCAAACAGCATGGCACACAAGGTGTTCTTCCCCCATCTTTGACATTTTCCGCTTGTAGCTCTTGATATGTTTGCAAGGATGAATGAGATGCTCTGGTTCCCCCGGGGCTTTTGAAAATGCCTGTGATATAGTTGCCAGCGTGAGCTGTTCTCTGTCTCCGCGCAGGCCATGCCTACCTGCTGTGCTTAACTGCAGAAAACCCATGCTGGCTGGCACTTAGAAAGACGAAAGCTGTGTGTTCTTTTGGCTTTGAGTCACACTGCACCAATTTAGATACAACACATATTCATTCAAGAGGGCAAAAACTTATTCCAAAGGACATTTATTGTGTAAATTTAAGCACCCTTAAAATACCAGGTCATTAAGGCTCCTTTTTCCATTGCCACCCGCTTCTCCTGTTTACGAGAAGGGCGGGTCAATAAGTCGGTGACTTTTTGAATTTCCCGCCTCTTAATTGAAAGGGCGACACTACTCCTGTCAAGAGGCACCGGTCAGTTGACTCCTGTCAAAATTTGAACAAGCTGCGTTTGTGTTTGTGTTTGACAGCCATTGATAGCAGACTACCGCGTGATTTGAGGAGAAAATGGGAAAAAGTGAATTTTGTGTGCTCATTAAGCGCTTTTTTTTTGCGGAAAAAAATCCCTCAAACTAAGGTTAAACTTGATAAATATGATGGGGACTCTGCACCATCAATTTCAATGGTAAAAAAGTTGTTTACTGAATTTCGTTGTGGCCATACAAGCACGGAAGATGCCAAACGTTCTGGACGCCCAGTTGAGGTCTCTACACCCAAAACAGCTGAAAAAATTCACGATATGGTGTTGGCCGATCGGAGATTGAAAGCTCTGAAGCCGCATTGGCATTCAGGGAAAAGTTCTTCTGCAATGGCAGGAACTAATCTGTTCAGGAGTATCCTTGCAAGGATTTTTCCAGCAATGGAGAGCAGTGTTATACCTCGATAGTTTGAGCAATCGGATTTTGTTCCTTTTTTCTTATACAGGGTGATGATAACTGCATCTCGGAGATCTGATGGCAGTTCACCTTTTTCCCAGCAACTCACAAGGAGCTCGTGGAATTTAGCATGCAGTACATGACCTCCCTGTTTCCAAGCTTCAGGTGGGATTCCATCGATCCCGGCTGCCTTGCCATTTTTCATATGCTGTATGGCCTCAAGGGTCTCTTCCAGAGTGGGAGCGGTGTCCAGTTCATTTTTCATTGGTTGTTGTATCATGTGTTGGATAGCTGAACCTTGGACTACCCCTGATGTACAGTATTCAAAACTGAAGAATTAGGTTACTCAGACCAGTGTTTCCCAACCTTTTTTGAGCCGCGGCACACTTTTTACATTTGCAAAATCCTGGGGCACACCACCAACCAAAATGACACAAAATAACACTCTAACACAGTAATACACATAGTTAATATGTTTTTAAAATGTATTTATACACTCAGTGTGAAACCTGGGCCTGTTTCAATGAACACAACATAGATATCCTGGCGGGAATGGCAGAAAGACACAAACTTGCCACACACAACTCCCATAACCAAGAGAAAATGCTATAAGAGTTTGGTGGGCATTGACCTTGAGTTTTGGAGTTGTAGTTCACCTATATCCAGAGAGCACTGTGGACTCAAACAATGTTGGATCAGGACCAAACTTGGCATGAATACTCAATATGCCCAAATATGAACACAGATGGAGTTCAGGGGAAATAGACCTTGACATTTGGGAGTTGTAGTTGCTGGGATTTATAGTTCCCCTACAATCAAAGAGCATTCCGAACCCCACCAATGATAGAACTGGGCCAAACTTCCCACACAGAACCCCCAGGAGGCAAGAGGAGGTCTCTACTTGGGGAAAGGGAGGCGGGCCTTCCCAATGCATGGAGAGGGAGAGACCAAGTAGACAACGGGTGGGGAGGGGGGTGTTTATCGAGGTAGGTTCCTTAGGGTTTTTATACTTCAACACACTAGACTCCCCCCCCCCCCTTTCCTGGAGGTTCCAATTTCCAAGGCACACCTAATGATAGCTCACGGCACACTAGTGTGCCCCGTCACACTGGTTGGGAAACACTGACTCAGACAACCTGTATGGAACACAGAGGAATCATATGCCAGATGAAAGAAATCCAGGTAAGGTTACTTGGTAAGGTTATGTTCTGGATAAAATGTATCACGGTATGTTTAATACTTTTTATATGTGATGTATTATATTCTAAGGGTATGCGATATTGTTAGCCATGATTACTGTGTGTAATTCTTTCAGAAAGGAAACGATAATTTTTGGATTAAGCCTTGAGAAAGCTTTTAAAAGCGAAAGCAGTTCCAGTGGCCTCGAAACACGTGGATACCCACACCGTCGGATTCCTGTTATCCCGGATTTCTTTCAGGAGTTTGCATTTTCTACTCCTCGTTGTCCTTCTTCATTCAATGGATTTTCGCCTGTATTGACATTTTGATACTATGGAATTGAGTCTTCATATAGTCGGACCGCTTAGCGCTGCATAAACCTAACCCGGATTATTGTCATCTGTCTCCAATAATCTACTTTTGGACTTTGGATTATCAGGACATTACCTTGCATTGGAGTATGGTATTGTTTGCGCCTCCGGTCTGCTTCACTGTGATATTTATCTATATATATATAAAGGAAGAGCCGTCATGTGAAGACTACCTCAAACAGAGAAACCTTACAACGCAGAAACACAAAACTTGCCAACAGAAATAGGCCTCAAGCAAGGTACGTTTGTAGCAAAGAAACTTTCCCCCCCAAAACCTAAAAGGCCCCCAAAAAGAGTAAAAATAAAACTACATTTCCCAGCATCCTCCGGGGCTGCCAAAGACTCTCCCAGCCTCTACATTCTGACAACATGATTGGCTGCCAATAAGGGCGGATTTGCATAACTGCTGTACTGGCCAGCCAACATGAACATTCCAACCCATAACAAACTGTCAGATGAGTGCCAGAGCCTCCTCCAACACTTTCAAATCAGAAGAACATGATGGAGATCAACACCATTCAAGGGAGCTCTTCTTCCTTTCCCAAAAAGATCTCCAGTGGCTTGGAATTCCACATTAATAAGAGGACCATCCAGCAACAATGGGGTTTGCCAAGGAGGGTGCTCCAGCCCCTCTATATGCTGGCTCCAAGGGATGGAGGTCATCACCAAGTACCTTCTGATGCCCAGCGCTGGAAGAGCTCCCTCAGATGGCCTGTCCATGAGGAAAGCCTCATCGGACATCGACCAATGGGTGCAAAAGACACAGAGCAGGACATCTGTGAAGATAGAGATCCCCTGACAGGACAAGCCCTCCCCAAGCTGATCCGTCCTGGCCATGGTACAAGTCAAACCCAAAGGACTGCAGGCAAGAGCTGAGGCGCAAACATAAAACACCCAATTCACTTCAACACCATAACTAACAACAATTCCAACCCTTACATACTCAGACTTTCTCGCATCTCCTAAATAGGGCACAGCAACGCGTGCCGGGTACAGCTACGGTAGTATTATATATTGACTGAATATTTACTAATCTATAGACTCATTCCGAGTTTTCCTTTTTTATTCGAGTCTTAGCTAACAGTGTTAGTTGGTTCTAAGCACAAAGAGGTACAGCAGTGACAGCACATGGCATGAAATTTTCAGAATGGGTGTAGCCTCCCGGTCGCTCTCCCTTAGGTACTGCAAGATTTCTTTTGTTTCAGTTGCATTTTACAGCCATTGCATAATTACAGAAATGAAACATGGCAACTATTTAACAGTGTTCTCAAAATACTAAGTCTCTTTGCAACTATTATTATTATTTTTATTGCAGTGATGGATGCTAGAAATGCCAGATGTGTGCATCAAATGAGTGTATCATAGCAAAGCCAAGGAATGTGTAGAGGTTTTTCCCTAGAGGGGATGGTTTTCCTCGTCTAAATGATAAATGGCTATAGAAGGTCTTGTCTATCAGAGGCCAGGCATTGCTTCTCATGCAATTCCATAATTAGGACCTTCCTGAGCATTGTTATGATCAGCTTAAGTTAGCCCTCGTGTAATAAATCTGTGTACATTCTAAGTCATTATAAAACACATTGTATCAATTATACTATAACTTGTCTTAATGTTGTATTTTTTTAAAAGCCCATATCATATCGGAATCAGTTCTAAGATAAGCATATGGTCAATTAATCATTTGGAAACATTTCCATTTTTAGGACATGGGAGCATATAAATTGAAACACAGTCATACAAATGATATACCGCATAGAGTTCTACTTGCTTTATAATAGCACGACAAAATTTTTTACTAAATTATTTTTCAGCCAATTTGAATATCTATATAAATAAAAATGTAATGTTCGTGTGTCGGATTAACATAACTCAAAAACCACTGGGTGAATTGACACCAAATTTGGACACAATAAACCTGTCAGGCCAACAAGTGACCATCTATCTATCTATCTATCTATCTATCTATCTATCTATCTATCTATATAATAAAAGTCAGTGTTTGCGGAGGTGCGGAGGGCGGGAGGTGCGGAGAAATATGTGCCAGCTTTTCGAGTGACTGCCACTGTGGCAATATTTGCATAAAGGACTCTGATTGGCCAGCCACAGATCTCCAACACTAAGGCACCAGATTATTTGCATAAAGGACTCTGATTGGCCAGCCTCAGAACTCCAACATTCTAAGGCACCAGACAGAGGGAATTGGTTGCTACTGAGAGACAATTTGCATAAAGGACTCTGATTGGCCAGCAAATCAGAATGCAACGGAATGCTTGAGTTAGCCAAATGACAGTTTTTTTTCCATTGGAAATGGAATGTTCATTTTCTAGGAGGTGCGGAGGTGCCAAGGAATACGCATGTACAAAACCACATATATACACATATACACAAATACATACACACATGTATACACATATATACCCACACAAAACACATATACACAGACTGGGCCACAGCAACGGGTGGCAGGGGACACCTAGTCTTACATTAAATTTTGGTTTTATTTAACGGTGAAATATGTAATTGGTGATCTTATTACTGTAACATTTGTTCTTCAATATAAATCTATTTAATTAATCACTATAGTTACTATTAGCTGTTAAATTTAGATATTTAGATATCCTAAATATCTCAATGTCACCTTAGATCAGTGTTTTCAACCTTTTTTGAGCCGCGGCACATTTTTTACATTTACAAAATCCTGGGGCACACCACCAACCAAAATGGCACAAAATGACACCCTAACACAGTAATACATATAGGTAATATGTTTTTAAATGTATTTATACACTCAGTGTGAAACCTGGACCTCTTTCGATGAACACAACATAGATATCTTGGCAGGAATGGCAGAAAGACACAAACTTCCCACACAGAACCAAGAGAAAATACTATAAGAGTTTGGTGGGCATTGCCCTTGAGTTTTGGAGTTGTAATTCACCTATATCCAGAGAGCACTGTGGACTCAAACAATGTTGGATCAGGACCAAACTTGGCATGAATACTCAAGATGCCCAAATGTGAACACAGATGGAGTTTGGGGAAAATAGACATTTACATTTGGGAGTTACAGTTTCTGGGATTTATAGTTAACACACAATCAAAGAGCATCCTGATCTCTTGCAACAATGGAAATGAACCAAACTTGGCATATTGAACTCTCATTACCAACAGAAAGTACTGAAAGGGTTTGCTTGGGAATTGACCTTGAGTTTGGAAGTTGTAGTTCACCTACACCCAGAGAGCACCGTGGACTCAAACAGTGTTATGTTATGTTGTTCTTTGTTTTCTATCCAGAATCACAATGTTGGAAGGAGGCTCACCACTTGAAGGTCCCTAAAACAGGCATGGGAAAACTTCGGCCCTCTGGGTGCTTTGGACTTCAACTCCCGCCATTCCTAACAGCCTGAGGCCCTTTCCTGCTCAAGTGGCTGAGGGTGGAAAGGAAAAGGGCCTGAGGCTGCTAGGAACGGTGGGAGTTGGAGTCCAAAACACCTGGAAGGTCCAAGTTTGCCCATGCCAGCTTTCGACAGAGACCTCTTCCTCCCCCTTTCCCTTCGCGCCCTCTCTTCCCCCTCCTGCCCAACACTTACTTTTTCTTCTACACTGCCGCTTCTGCCGCTATTTTGATCCGAGGGGGCAGCGTGAGCGTGTTCAGGAGGGGAGGGGGGAGGGAGGAAGACGTGACCCATGTGGGCGCTACTGTGCAGACTCGCCCCAGAGCAAAGCGAGCAGAGCGAGGCTGGGAAGAAGGGAGCCCGAGTGGAGAAGAAAAAGTGTTCGGCAGGAGGGGGAAGAAAGGGTATTGGAGGTTCCCATTTCCCACGGCACACCTGATGATCGCTCACGTCACACTAGTGTGCCAGGGCACACTGGTTGGGAAACACTGGTATAGAGTATTCCATATCATCTATTTTGTGTACGTGGTACACAGCAGTGGATCCATGGTAATGTTCCTGTAGACTCCTGTTTCATGTCATGCAACTTTGGATTTCATTGACAGATGAACTAACTGTAGGTGGTCAGATTCTGGTTACCCAAGCAACCTCTATGTTATGTTTCCTAAACAACTAAGATCCTAAGAGTTCACAGAGAGCCAAAACGAACACTTTTGCAGGAAAAAAAATAATAGATTTAATGATACTGTGCATACTTAGTGTTGAAACAACCTGAACATCTGGTTCCTTATGAGAGTCTTAGCGCTAGCTGAAGAGTTTAAAACTTTGGTGGAGTTTCTAGTGCCCTGTTATGGTGTAATCGTCATGCGCCTTACTTCTGAGTTGTTTTTATCATGCTATCTAACTCAAAGGACTCTTGTTTAATACTGAAAAGAATAAAATACAGAGCAGAAAAAAGTAATGGTCCTGAGCGCTATCAAACACGCCAGAACGCAAAATTATTAGAATAAACACAGAGTGATTCCATACACAAACTCAGCAATAACTGTACCATACAGTAGGGGCAACGGGTTAACCACTGAGCTGCTGAAACTGCTGACCGGAAGTTCGAATCTGTGAGACAGGGTGAGCTCCCACTGTTAGCCCCAGCTTCTGCCAACCTAGCAGTTTGAAAACATGCAATTGTGAGTATTATTTATTTATTTACTTACTTTATTTATATTCCGCTCTTCTCACCCCGAAGGGGACTAAGGGCAGATTACAGGTACACATACTTAGCAGACAATCCCTACCGTTTCCACATACACACATATAGACGAACAGAGGCAAACTCTGGCCACCAGGGGGAGCTGGCACATGCCTAATCTCTCAGCGTCCTTTGTTGTTCCTCCCACATTCCTCAGCGTTCCTGGAGTTCTTTAATGGCCTCATAATTCAGTCAAGATTTGCCTCCCCACTTAATGTGGTACCTTTATCTCCTACTTGACAGATGCAACTGTCTTTCGAGCTGCAAAGGTCGACAGCAGGCTACACTTAAAGGTCGAGCACCCACCTCGACCCGGGCAGGCCTTGAACTCATGACCTACTGGTCTGTTGCACCTTAGACTTGAACGAGCCCTTCAGTAAACCACTTGAAACTGGCCACGGTTAAATGTTTTATTTAGAATAAGTGGATAAAGTAAAGAGACTAGGAATATAGTCTATTGATGCTCTCAAACAGCAACAGATAGCACCAAATTGTCCAAAAGAAGCAAGGCTATAGTCCTTTGGCAAACAGGAACAAAAGTAAAAGAATCTTCTTGCCCCAATGGGAAAGGTAAGTTCTTGGCACCAGGCTTGGCAAACAAAGTTCTAGGCAGGCCCAGTGGCCAGTCAAGGTTCCGTGAAGACTTGGCTTGGGAAACTGAACATTGGCGAAAGATGGTTGCCATCTCTGAGACCTAGCTTAAATAGGTCTTTCAGGCTTTGAAGTTGCGACGCACCGAGACGTCGCAACTAGTTCTCATAACAATTCTCCAGCTGGGCCTTTTCCAGCCTTTCACATGGGAATGGTATGCGATTCCAATTAGCAGTGGCACCTGGGCAATGGGAGTGAATCTATCCCCGCTTATCGGTCCAAGATGGAGCCGAGAGCCTCTTGCCCTTGAATGGGAAATGAACTGGGAGTCTCTGCAAAGGCTGCCTGGTAGCGGCTTGTTTTCTAGCCTGGCATGCCTGGCTGGATTAACATGGCCTCGGTGTGGCTTGACCAAGGAATCAGGTTGGGGACTAGACTGGGGTGTGACATGGTCAGAGAAATCTTATGCAGCTGACACTTAGCCAGATTAACAGTAAACAGTAGAACAGTATGATAATAATCACTATGCAAATAATAGTAGCAAACGTGTAGACTTTATCCAATATATATATAGATATCATGGTGTCATAAATATAAATAGTAACATACATACATATGAGCATACAAGTCACAACACGGCCAACACACTCTCAGGAGGAGAGAAAACAACAGTCTCTACAACCCGTTGGTTGAAATTCAATCCCAGAACGAGGACAAATCATAAGGGAAAGTTCCCAAAGTAACAATGTCCGCAGGGGTCGAAACAACTCAGTGGAAATGCTCACTGTTGGGTCAAAACTCACAGAGGAGAAGCCTCCAAGGAAAGAGAGTGGTAGGTAAAGCCGGAGCAGCTCGAACGCCGTCTTCGCAAATGTAAACAAAAGCGGCGCCGGCTGCCTGGGCAAAAAAGCCGCTGCCGAATCGCGAACTGCTCCTGGAGATCCAGGCTGGGAACAGTTGCGTTAGGGGGTAACACCACAATAGAGATGAGCACCACACCCCAGAGCTGGAACGGGAAGACTTTACCTTGATCTGTGTTATGTTGTTTCTCGGCATTGAATGTTTGCCTTTGTGTTTGTGTATGCTGGAGTCCTCCCTGAGTCCCCTTAGGGAGGGAGATAGCGCGGAATACAAATAAAGTATTATTATTTGGGATGGCCCTTAATTGGTTCCGCTCATTTCTCCAGAACTGGGGACAGCGAGTGGAGTGGATGGGACAAGTTTCCGAGAGGTGCCCCCTCTATTGTGGGGTACCCCAAGGGGCTATCCTTTCCCCTGTTTTATTTAATATCTATGTCCGACCGCTCGTTCAGCTGGTATGGAGTTTCGGACTGGAGTGTTATCAGTATGCTGATGACACCCAGCTTCTTCTGTGTTTGGAGACAGGGGTAGGTTCGGTCCCTGATAATTTCACTCTATGCCTTGAAGCCGTGACTGGATGGCTGCGTACTAGCAGGCTGAGAGTGAATCCGGCGAAGACGAAGATCCTGTGGCCTGGCCGTCCTGTGGCAGTGGAGCGACCGTTGCCTACCCTTGACGGTGAGCCTCTTGTTCCACCTGCCACAGTGAAAAGCTTAGGTGTCATTTTGGACCCCTTGCTGATGATGGAGGCCCAGGTCAATGCCGTCAGCAAACAGGCATTTTTCCATCTTCACCGGCCTAGGCGGCTGGCGCTCTATCTTTCCAGGGAGACCTTGGCCACGGTGATCCATGCCACGGTCAAGACTGGACTACTGTAGCGCTCTATACGTTGGCCTTCCTTTGACAGTGACCCGGAAACTTCGTATAGTTCACAATGCAGCTACCAGGCTCCCTACAGGAACCCCTGTGGGATGTCATATAACTAAAACACACAAAAGGCTGTACAGTTATTTTTTTTTCTCAATTGCTAGAAGATAATCTAGATAAATGTATAGCCAACAATGAGCATAAAACAATGGGATCACTGGGAATTGAATAGGATGGCTGAATTTCGCTGCATCCAGCCCTAGAAGATAGTTTCCTGTGGCGATATTGATGTTGTATATTTTGGTATGTATTGCATTTGTAGATACTGCTGTGTTGCGTATATTCTATCCTCCACGTGGTTTGTTTTATGCTCATTGTTGGCTATAAAAAAATTCTTGCATTGGAATCACTACAACTCCAAGGAGGAGCGGCCCAAAGCCGGAACACCTTGAGGAAGCACAAAAGACTAGTGTGAAACGGCCATACCTTGGCGTCTACTCTACTTACCTCCAAGTGATGTACCTTGGCTCCTCTCTTGGGACCCCTGGATTCTCCTAATCCGTGAGTCCACGCTTTCGGGAAGTTACCACTGACTTTATGGGCACTAAAGACACTTGTACATTCACCGCCCTCTGAGTCTATGTGGACTGTGTTACAGACTCTCTGAATAGCCACGACGTAGTTGATTTCAAGTGTGGAACTGATATGGACTTTTGAACCTCATAGTTTACCACAAATTAAGTGTTGTATTTGAATGATTATAATGTATGTCGGTTTGTATTCAACACATATTTTTGTATTAACATTGAATATAAGAATTGAATATTCACTTATATCGTTGACTTTAGATCGTTTATTGGGTGGAAATAGATGTTAAAATAGTCCGAGTGAATTTAACCCTTAAGTGTACAGCCTTTTGTGTGTTTTAGGTTTACACAGTGAGCATTCCTTTGCTTGTGATAGGGATGTCATATAACACCTGTCCTGTGTCAGCTGCATTGGTTACCGATCGAATTCCGGATTTCCTATAACAGGGCTGTCCAACTGGCGGCCCTGGGGCCGTACACGGCCCCTAAGCCCCTTCCCCACGGCCCCCTAACCCCCTGCAAGACATCAGGGTTTTTAAAAAAATTGGGGAAAAAATGAAAAATTTCGATCTCGGGGGGGCAGCGCGAGGAGGGGGGGCGATGCAAGTGAGGAGGAGGCGGAGGGAAGCCACGTCAGATGCCCTAGGGGCGGGACTCCCCCCCGCCTCTTCCTCGCTCGCGCAGGGCCGCTCACGGGCTTGCGCGCCAGGGCAGGATCGGCGAGCCGCCATCCGCCGTGTCCTTGACTCTTGCAGCGGCCGCGCCTGAAGGAAGGTAAGCTCCCGGGCTTACCATCCTTCGCGGCCGCTGCAAGAGCTAGGGAGACGGCGGAGGCCGGCTCGCCATCCCTCGGCCCGCCTCCCGTCCTGGCGCGCAAGCCCGGTATCTTGTGCAACCCGCCCCTTTTCGATGGGGCTGGGTGACGTCAGGCGTGGCGCCTGACGTCACCCTGCCGAAAAGGGGCGGGCCGCGCAGGACGCTGGGCATGCGCACCAGGGCGGGAGCGGCCACGCCCCCACGACCAGCCACGCCCCCACTGCTGCCACGCCCCCGAGCCACGCCCCCGCTCCGGCCCCAAGGTGATCCGTCACCTGCATTCCGGCCCTTGGGCCCGAAGATGTTGGACAGCCCTGTCCTATAAGGTGCTGATATTGACCTTTAAGGCCTTGTACGGCCAGGGGCCAACGTACCTTAGGGACCGACTCTCTCCCTATCAACCCCAGTGGTCACCTCGATCTTCTCAAGATAATCTCCTATATATACCGGGCCCTGGAGAAATCCGCCTGGAGGTCACTAGGCGGAGAGCTTTCTCAGCCTCCGCCCCAAAACTGTGGAACTCTTTACCACCTGACATCCGAGCCATGTGTGAACTGAGATGCTTCGCTGCCACACTGAAGACTTGGCTCTTTGGCAGAGCGTTTGATTAGTGGTTTTAATTGTAATTCTTTTAAAGTGTTTTATTGGTTTTATGTTGTAAGTCGCCCAAAGCACCGCTGGTGGAGGCCGACTAAGCAAGTAATAAAAATTGATTGATTGATTAGTTCATTTCATTCAGCATATTCAAGGATATGGTGATTCTTAAAGTAGGGGAGTTGTAAACTATCACATAGTTACACCTGTTCAGGGTTTTATTTGGTCAATGTAGCTAATAAATCCAGCATTTATAAATGTCATATCTTTTTAACATCATTTTAAAAATTGATAGGTAATCACCTCTCCTGACAGCAACAAATGCCGTAGAAATAATAATTGCAGATCTTGGAAAAGTCACATTTTGGACTACGAATAAATAAACACTGGCTATGCTGGGTGAGGGATCACGGATTGTGTGTGGATTTATGTACAGGAGTACTAGTTTTTGTCCATATTAAATCGTGCCAGCAGAAATGGGTTTTTTTATTTACATACCAAACTGGCCCTACAAGTATAGCTAGAAAACAATTTGTTTATTTTCTAAAAAAATTATTTGCCCTATTTATACCCTACTTTTCACAACCCCGTAGGAGACTCAAGGTGGCTTACATGTATAGGCAACAATTTGATGCCATGTAAACATATATAGTAAAATAAACAGATATATTAAAACTATCAAATTTTGAGGGTGGTCCATGAGAAGGCCTTACTGGTACATTATTTAAACTGTTATGTTTATTCATATCATGATCTGATCACCATGCTCAATATATCCCATATTCATAGGGACAGGCATGTAGCTGGGGGAAAGGGCTTGGGATCTTCACCCCCCCCCCCCCCAATTCTCAGGGTGGTCTGCGAGAAGCCCTTACTGGTACATTATTGAAACTGTTATGTTTATTCATATCATGATCTGATCACCATGCTCAGGGCCGTAGCCAGGATTTTGATTCGGGGGGCTGAGTTTGGTTCGGGGGGGGCTGAGACTGGGTGGAAGAGGGTCTACCCTAGCAAACCTTTTGTATTGTTATCCCAATAACCCCATTAATGTGGGATATAATGAGCATGGTGATCAGATCATGATATGAATAAACATAACAGTTTAAATAATGTACCAGTAAGGCCTTCTCGCGGACCACCCTGAGAATTTCGGGGGCTGAAGCCCCCTAGCTCCCCCTGGCTACATGCCTGACCATGCTCAATATATCCCATATGCATGGGGGCAGGCATGTGGCTGGTGGGGGGGGGGGGACTTGGGGTCTTCAGCCCCCCCACCAAATTCTCAGGGTGGTCTGCAAGAAGCCTTACTGGTACATTATTGAAATTGTTATGTTTATTCATATCATGATCTGATCACCATGCTCAATATATCCCATATGCATGGGGGCAGGCATGTAGCTGGTGGGGGGGATGGGACTTGGGGTCTTCAGCCCCCCCCACCCTGAAATTCTCAGGGTGGTCTGCAAGAAGGCCTTACTGGTACATTATTTAAACTGTTATGTTTATTCATATCATGATCTGATCACCATGCTCAATATATCCAATATTCATAGGGGCAGGTATGTAGCTGGGGGGGGGGCTTGGGGTCTTCAGCCCCCCACCCCCTCGAAATTCTCAGAGTGGTTCGCAAGAAGGCCTTACTGGTACATTATTTAAACTATTGGGATAACGATACAAAAGTAGACCCTCTCTCACTCAGACCCCCCCCCCCATCAAACTCAGCCCCCCCCCCCAGATCAAAATCCTGGCTATGGTACTGCAATGAGGTTTAACAGTTAGTTATTCTGTTTAGATCTTGAATTTTGTAAGCTATTTTGAGTGACTCAAATTTTTTGGAAGAGAAAAGCAGGACAAAAATCTTTTAAATGCCTAAATTAAATTAACCAAATATGAGCCTTGCTTGGCTTGTAAATGTTGAACTTTAATACATTACAGATATGGCCCACCTCTTGTGAAGCTTATGCTTTCGTTATGAGCCGAAAGGAGAAAAAACCTGGAATATCGTACGGCAGGCATGCAGGCTCTTAGGGCACAGGAGAGAAATAGAGATATGTTGAAAAAGAAATTAAGTGTGCAATCCCATCCCGTTTTCGACTTGGAAGCGACTCCCCGTGGGTTAGCTTACGCTGAGCTAAGTGTTAACATAATTGTGGCCAATAAGAGATTTTTTAGGGTTGGAATGGAATTTAGGAAAGGAGAATATGAGAGCGTTTAGTAGGGGAGAGGAAGGGAATTTTAAGAAAAGGGATTTTTTTGAATGAGAGAGTAAGGATTAGTTTTGTTCACTCCCTCACACTGCTAGATCTCCTGGCAGCACACACACATACACAGCATAAGGCAGTGTTTCCCAACCGGTGTTCCGCGGCACACTAGTGCAGTGTTTCCCAACCAGTGTGCCGTGGCACACTAGTGTGCCGTGAGCGATCATCAGGTGTGCCATGGGAAATTGGTATTCGGCGTCAAGTATTTATGTCACAGCGGATAGGCAACAGAAATATAGAAGTTTAATTCCCCATCGGCCCAAAACTCCAGTCTCTGTGTATGTGTGAAGAATGAAACTCTCATTCAATTCAAAAGGTAAATATATAATCTTTGTATTGAATTGTATTTAACAATAACTGGCTAAACATTGAAAAACAACAGCCATCACAGCTACCTTTCTAAACATCCTTTCCTCACAGATATTAAATCCCAACTGACAAATCCCAACTGTCACTTTGTAACTGACATTCCTCAAGGTTCCATTTTAGCAGTCTTGAGACAGCGCCATCTGGTGTCAAACATGTCACACTGCAGGTCATCTCAAACTGCGAAAATATATCTTGTGCTGACTCATGAATTGCTATTGAAAATGCAATAATCTGACAATTGGCACCCCTCCTAGCAGCCCCCTCACAGGTTTCCAAGAAACAAATTGAGCCTCTCTGCTTGGAAATGTTGGGTTTTAAACAATTTTACTGGGTTTTTCGAGAGTTGCCTCCCCCAGGAACTGTTTATAACAGCTTCATGACATCCATAGTTAACTGGAAGCAAGTTTAATTCAGGGTGAAATTTCACAAAGGTCTGGAGAACAAGCTCTATGAGGAGCGGCTTGAAGAGCTGAGCATGTTTAGCCTGAAGAAGAGAAGGCTGAGAGAAGACATGATAGCCATGTATAAATATGTGAGAGGAAGTCATATATATGTTGTGTTCATCGAAACAGGCCCAGGTTTCACACTGAGTGTATAAATACATTTAAAAACATATCAACTATATGTATTACTGTGTTAGAGTGTCATTTTGTGTCATTTTGGTTGGTGGTGTGCCCCAGGATTTTACCAATGTAAAAAACGTGCCGCGGCTCCAAAAAGGTTGAAAAACACTGCACTAGTGTTCCGTGAGAGATCAGCTGGTGTGCCGCGGAAAAACCTCTCTTCCCCCCTTTCTTCCTAGTGTTCCCTGGGGGTGCCTTCCCCTCATGTGGGAGGCCCTTCCTTCCTTCCTTCCTGCCGGCCTCTCCCTCCTGCCTGGCTCACCGGCGTTGTTGACCAGGAGGATCCTTTCCGAGGGCGGCCACGTGCCTTTCCCCTCCATCTACCGGTGGGCTTCCCAGGTGGCGCAGAGGAGGCTTTGGGTGGCGTGGGGCTAAGCCAGGTCTGCGGGGAGGGCACGCGAGCGGAGGCGCGGCCACTCCTGGCGGAGCAGTGCCTCCACCTCCCGCAGCGGGCCCTCCGCCCGGCCCGAGAAGAGCAGCGCCGAGCCTGGGGAGAGGAGAGCGGCCAGGCGGAGGCACACGGCCCAGCCCAGGCCCCGCGACGTCCCCATCACCACGCACAGGCTCCAGTCCAAGCCGCGCGCCTCCATTGCCCCCGAGAAGCCAGGCGGCCAGGCAGGCAGGAGGGAAAGGAGGAAGAGGGAGGGGCCTGGGCCGAAAGGGGGCGGGGCCCAGGTGGAGCCCACACCCCAAGTGACCAGGGGAAGGCTCACTGCCCAGCCTGCCTTTTACTTGTTGCACTTTAAACACCACACAGCTGGTGTTGAGCACTCCATAGAAATAGGTAAAAAGCATTCCATAGTAATAGGTAAACCCAATGAGGTAGGAAGATAAACAGGAACAAAGAGTCCAGGAAATGAGTCCACCAGACAGGCATGTAGCCAGGGGGGGCTAAGGGGGCTTAAGCCCCCCCCCCCAATTCTCAGGGTGGTCCGCAAGAAGGCCTTACTGGTACATTATTTAAACTGTTATGTTTATTCATATCATGATCTGATCACCATGCTCATTATATCCCACATTCATGGGGTTATTGGGATAACAATACAACAGGTTTGCTAGGGTAGACCCTCTTCCACCCAGTCTCAGCCCCCCGAACCAAACAGCCCCCCGAATCAAAATCCTGGCTACACCCCTGCCACCAGAGCGCATGACAAACAAATACAGAAACTGCCAAGGTAAAATTCGAAAAACTTGAAACATGAATCCAAAAAAAGACAAGTAAGACATGAATCTATCCAAGGCAAAGTTCCCAAGGACTAGGAAAGATGTCTTGGCTCAATTTTCAACGATGCTTCATCGGACTACAAATTCCGTGACTTGGTACTTTTATCCCCTAATGAGAGTGTCATGTTGGTTGGTGGTGCGCCCTAGGATTTTGTAAATGTAAAAAGTGTGCCGCGGCTCAAAAAAGGTTGGGAAACACTGGCATAAGAGACCTGAATTTAACTTCCAATTACCTGGGGGCTGAATTTAACTTGTTATTGGCTTTTCCCACAGGAGCTTCAAAACATGCCCCACTGCCATATACTGTATCTCCACCTGGTTACACCCAACATGCAGAGGAAGAAAACTGAGGCTAAACAGATTAGTTTTTCTTTTCTTTTTAAAGCTGTGGGTATTAAGGACATTCATTGATTTGGGAGGAAAAATTACAAGGGAGGCTCTCGACAATTGGTAAGCCTCATCAAAATGAATTCCTAGCCCTGCCGCAATCCTTAGTGTTGCTACATTACGACGAATCCATATTGCACGACCCAAACGCCTGAGTACATCACCAAGTTTTCACAATAGTTCTAAAACCAGAAGGGAGGGGGCTAGTCTGATCTCACTTGGGAGGGCATTCCACAGCTGAGGGGCCACCACTGAGAAGGCCCTGTCTCTTGTCCTCACCGGAGGCGGGACCGAGAGCAAGGCCTCCCCAGAAGATCTTAACATTCTCGCAGGTTCATAAGGAGAGATATTTCACCTATATCGAACTCACTCCACTGGTTGCCAATTAGTTTCCGCGAAAAGTACGAAGTGTTGGTTTTGAGCTTTAAAGTCTTATATGCTTTAGGTCCAGGTTACCTACAGGGTCACCTTCTCCTGTACAATCTGCCCCAGGTGCTTAGGTCCCCTGAGAGGTGGCTACCCCAACCTGCCAGGATCTGACTAACGACCATCACCCAGAGACAGAGGTGGCCCAAGGTAATTTTACATGGTAGGCGAAAATTATTTTGGCGCCCCCCTCCCAAACCAAACCTGGAGCAGGCGCGGAGGCGGAGTTACCAGCCAGAGCAGAGGCGGAGTTTCCACCATGCATGGCAGCTCCGCAAGCTGAAAACTCTGCCTTCGTGCTGGCTGGGAAACTCCGCCTCCTCGCTGGCTGGTAACTCCACCTCCGCGCCTGCTGGAAACACAGCAGACGCGGAGGCGGAGCTTCCAGCCGGCATGGAGGCAGAGTTTCCAGCCGCCGCGCCCCTGCCGATCTGGTGCTCTTGGCGGGCGCCTACTTCGCCAAGTGCGTTAATCACCTCTGCCAAGAGAGCCCAAGAACTGTGGAATGACCTACTGAAAGAGGTTCTGCAACTAAATCAGCTGCCAGAATTTAAGACACAACTGAAGATCTATTAAAATGGCCTGCTCAGCCCATTTTAAATTAATCTACATTTAGATTTTTGTGTGTGTCAAGAGTGACTTAAGTTGGATAACATATGAGGAACTGCTAAAAAAAAGTAGTATAAACGAGAGTAATGAATTAAAATCCCAAGAGGAAATTAAACAAATTAAGGAAAATCTAACCTGGCTTCAATATCATCAGATTAAATATATATATAATCAAGATAAAAATTTGTTTTTTCTGATAAGGATGATTTTTGGTTAAAATTGATTAAAGTGGATAAGAAAAACATTTCCAAAATCTATAATAAATTATTAGACTGGGAGACTGAAACAGAAGAGGTTAAAAACTGTATGGTTATTTGGGCAAAAACATCGGTAGACAGATAAAATTACAGGAATGGCAAAAAATCTGGAACAAAAAATTAAAATATACGTACCGTGTTTCCCCGAAAGTAAGACAGCGTCTTACTTTCTTTTCCCCCCAAAAAGTCCCCTACGTCTTACTTTCGAGGTCGTCCTATATAAACTAAGACATACCCCATCGCCCACGCCGCCGCCGTCACGCCGCCGCGGCACACACCTCCGCGGCGCAGCTTTCTGGACAAAGGAAGGAGGGGGGAAGAAAGCCAGAAGCATGGCAAAGCGCCGCTGGCCAGAGTGACGCGTCGTCGCTCTGCCCGCCCCGGCTCTCTTCTCCCCCTTTCTTGGAGAAAGAAAAGGAGGGGAAAGAGGGGCGGGCAAGCGACGACGCGTCAGAGTGACGCGCGTCGTCTGCCCCGCCCTGACTCCCTTCTCCCTCCCTTTCTTGGAGAAAGGAAAGGAGGGGGAAGAGAGCCGGGCGGGGCAAGCGACGACGCGTCACTCTGACGCAGCGCACGCTTGCCATGCTTCTGGCTCTCTTCCCCCTCCCTTGAGGCCTGGCAGAAAGGAGGTGTGCCGCGGAGGTGTGCCGCAGCCGATAGGCCGGTTGCGGCGGCGGCGGCGGCGTTGGCGTGGCGACGAGGTACGGCTTACATTCGGGATACGGCTTACATTAGCCGACCCCCCTGACACCCCCGATACGTCTTACAATCGGGGGTGTCATACTTTCGGGGAAACACGGTATGCTTCGGACTTGAAGGAAAATTGGTTAAAAATGTTCCACTGATGGTACATAACACCTAAAAAGATAGGTATTATGCATAAGAAAAGCCAATCAAACTGCTGGAAGTATAACTCACATGTGGGAAGTTACTTCCACATGTGGTGGACATGTCCAAAAACCATCGAAAACTGGAGAACTATCCATAAAGAAACCCAGGCTATACTGCAATTTAAATTTCCCCTAAAGCCAGAGTATTATCTATTGGGTTTAAACGATAGCAAACTTAGATTAGACGATAATAGTGACAAACTCTTTACTTATATGACAACAGCGGCACGTTTGGTATTTGCTAAAGAATGGAAGACAGATCTAATACCCAAATTGGACCTATGGATACAGAAGATTTATGATATAAAGGATATGGACAAATTAACCTATTTCCTAAGAAGAAACATGGGATCCCCAAGAAAACCAACTGATTGGACATTACTGGAAGAATATATGAAAAAGAAGGAATGTAAGGACAAATAGAGAAATACCCACTGAGAGAAGAAAGGAAGTCAACATGTATATAGTTGTATCCACTGCTTTCTACCCTCTTTTTACGCCCTACCCCTACCTTTACCCTTCCCCTACCTGCAACCCACACCCTGCCCATTAATCACACAATCTCCATCCCTACTAACCTTTATTGTGAACTCTTTTCACATCACCACTTCTTTTCATTGCACTTTAAATATTCAAAATTAATTAAAAAAAAATTTTTTTTTTTTTAAAAAGAGTGACTTAAGATACTGCAAATTGCTTCTGGTGTGAGAGAACTGGCAGCCTGCAAGGATTTTGCCCATCCTGTGGGAGGCTTCTCTCATGTCCCCGCATGAGAAGCTGGAGCTGACAGATGGGAGCTTACCCCGTTGCCCAGATTCGAACCACCAGCCTTTTATTAGTGTTGGTTTTTGTTGCGTGTGTGTTTTATGTATGCATGCTAATGGTATTTTATGTGCCAGTTTTACGTGTTTTGTACCCCGCCTCGAACTGTGAGGAGAGGCAGGAAATAAATACCGTACTATGATTATACTACTACATGTACGCCAAATTGTTTTCAAGTCTAGATAGCATCTGTGTTAATCCAAAGCTGTATGTATAAGGAAAGGACCAGAGTCATATATAATTCATGTTTCTTACATTCAGAAACATGTACCTTCCCGTGACGAGAGATTCTGGGAGTTGAGATTTTTAGAAAAGCAACTGATTTAACTTTACTAAAGTGGAACAATTCCAGGTATGTGTAAATCACAAATTCCTCTTCATTGTTTTCTGTAATATCCATTTCAACTTTTAGAAACACCAGGGTATTCTGAGCCAGACTCGGCGGTGTTGGCAGTGTTAAATGTAAGCAGTTTTAAGTTGTTCGGTCACCACAGTGAAATTTGTACGCACCACGAGCGAGATTAATGGTGCTCTTGTATATTATAATGGTGTTTATATAGAGAGATAATGAATTACTAAGCTCCAGTGACAGTGTGCAGGCACCCATGACTTGCATTGTACATTTTCCTTAGCAACATCCATACGTTTTGGTAGTGCCATAAGTGTTATTAACAGAAGGAATGCTCTTGGCTACCCTAAGGCTACATTTTAAATAGTCTCAGCTCAAAACACACCGGGCACTGGGAGGGCAGAGGTCAGGGAGTTTCTACCTTTTGCTGCAAGCTCTTGGGGAAAGCGAACCCTCACACTGTGAATTTTATCATGCTGGGTTCCCAGCATTAATGTACAGAGGGATATGAGAATCGAGATAATTAAACTTTTCTACCACAGCTGCATTGGCACATTTTGAAGTGCAGGAAGTCATCTATAGCAATGTCTGCAATGAATAGTGAACTTTTCTCACTCCCAGGATAATACCCTATAGCGGTGTTTCCCAACCAGTGTGCCGTGGCACACTAGTGTGCCGTGAGCGATCATCAAGTGTGCCATGGGAAATTGGAACCTCCAATACCCTTTCTTCCCCCTCCTGCCAAACACTTTTTCTTCTCCACTCGGGCTCCCTTCTTCCCAGCCTCGCTCTGCTCGCTTTGCCCTGGGGCGAGTCTGCGCAGTAGCGCCCGCACGGGTCACGTCTCCCTCCCTCCCCCTCCCCTCCTGAACCCCCTCGGATCAAAATGGCGGCAGAAGCCTCAGTGTAGAAGAAAAAGTAAGTGTTCGGCAGGAAGGGGAAGAAAGGGCGTGAAGGGGGGGAGAGGGAGGAAGAGGTCTCTGTCGAAAGCTGGCATGGGCAAACTTGGACCTTCCGGGTGTTTTGGACTCCAACTCCCACCATTCCTAGCAGCCTCAGGCCCTTTTCCTTTTTTCCCCTCAGCCACTTAAGCAGGAAAGGGCCTCAGGCTGCTAGGAAGACATGACCTGTGCGGGCACTACTGCGCAGACTCGCCCCAGAGCAAAGCGAGGCAAAGCGAGCAGAGCGAGGCTGGGAAGAAGGGAGCCCGAGTGGAGAAGAAAAAGTGTTCGGCAGGAGGGGGAAGAAAGGGTATGGGAGGTTCCAATTTCCCACGGCACACCTGGTTGGGAAACACTGGTCTATGGCATTCAATGTTTGCCTGTATATGTGCATTGTGATCCGCCCTGAGTCCCCTGCGGGGTGAGAAGGGCGGAAGATAAATGATGTAAATAAATAAAATATCAAACATCTGGGCATCCCCTGGGTAATGTCCTTGCAGACGACCAATTCTCTCACACCAGAAGCGACTTGCAGTTTCTCAAGTCACTCCTGACACAAAATAAAACATATAGTATTGCAGTGAAAAAAATATAAATATAGCTAGTGGCCTTCAATTAATATGAGTATTTCTCAAGTCACTCCTGACATGGAGGGGGGAAAAACCCACTCCCTATTGCTCAAGTTGAAAATTGATTTCTTTTTGTGAGAAGACTGAGGCCAAGAAGGTGTTGACTAGTTCTGGCTTCTCCCTCTCCCCTGTCAGCATTCCTCCATCTTCGTGCAGAGGTCCTACAGTTCCCTTGATTGTCCTTTTTCTACTGAAACTATGTCTACTTTTTTTTTGTTTCCAGCTATGATTGACAAGTGAATGGCTGCAGTAATGGTGGCCTATAACACATTTTCTGTGATGCATACTGCTCTATTTAAAAAGGGTGGAGACAGCTTGAATTATCTGCCGTTGGCCACAAAACACAACTTCACCATTAAGCAAGGGGAGCAGAGCAGCCAGCAGCATGCATGACCAAAATCCCCAAAGATTAAGGAAACTGCCAAAACAATGTAGTAAATTTGTATTATTTATTGCATTCCTCCCGCCCTTTCTCCAAGGAGTTTAGGGTAGCATACATGGTCTCCTTCCACCTCGATTTATCCTTATAGCAACCATATGAAGTAGGTTAGGCTGGGAGAGATGGGGAATGCCCAAGGTCACTTCGTAAATTCTCATGAATGATCCAATAATCAGAGAAGTGATCCAAGTTAATGTGGCTCGATTCCAGACGTCGCCTTTCTACACCACACTAGATTTTTTTTTTTAGTTTAGTTTAGTCTTAGTTCAAAATGTGGATAAATCATTTTTATGTGTTTACTATACGAAACAGCCCTGCAGCGCCTGATATCCTGCTTTGCAACAGTTGCAGAGCTGTTTGGGCTGGAAGTCAGCCTGAAGAAAACGGAAGTCCTCTACCAGCCCGCACAACAGGAAGAACACCATCATCCCTGTGTTAAGCACTGTGCTTAAGTCCGTTCAGCAGTTCACCTACCTGGGAGGCATCATCTCTTCAGACGCCAAGATTGACAAAGAGATAGATCACAGATTAGCAAAGGCATAGAGTGCATTCGGAAGGCTTCACAAAAGAGTCTGGAGCAACAAACACCTGAGGCAAAGCACCAAAATCAGTGTGTACAGAGCTATCGTACTGTCTATTCTCCTATATGGGTCTGAAACATGGGTCACCTATCGCCAACACCTACGACTCCTCGAACGCTTTCATCAGCCCTGACTTTGCACAATCCTAAATGTACACTGGACTTACTATGTGACTAATGTTGTTGTCCTTGAGCAAGCAGGGATCACCAGCATTGAGGCCATGCTATTGAAAGCACAGCTGCGTTGGGCAGAGCATGTCTCTAGGATGGAGGACCACCGCCTCCCAAAGATACTACTCTATGGTGAACTCGCCACGGGTCAGCGCAAGAGAGGCGCCCCCAAAAAGAGATATAAGGACTCCCTGAAACAACATCTCAGGCTCGGCCAGGTTGATCACCAACAATGGTCCACCCTGGGCTCACATCGGGAGGCATGGAGACGCATTATCCACAATGCTGCAGACTCTTTCGAGCAGACACGCCAAATGGGTCTCGAAGAGAAACGACAATGCAGAAAGAATAGCAACTTGGAAACAAGATCATCCAAGGAGACTTTCTGCTGTGCTTTCTGCAACCAAACTTGCCTATCTCAGATTGGCCTTTTTAGTCATCAACACGCTTGTAAAAAGCATGGGATGAGTCCTTTCCTAAGAATCTTCATTTGCGAAGTAATGCCGAGAGAGAGATATGATCACTTCAAGATATAGATCAGCGGTAGGGAACCTACGGCTCGGGAGCCATATGTGGCTCTTTTCATGATTGCATCTGGCTCTCGAGAGCAGCCCGGGCCTCGGTTTCCAACATGCAGCGGGGAGGAGTGACGCAAATGCGCCGCGACTGCTGCTTCCGTACCGCCATCGCTGCCTCTTCCTCGTCCCCCGCTGCTCTTGTGGCCCTATGCCCTCTTTGCCGGGGATCTCGGAGCCCGGCGGTGGTGCCTCGTCCTCGTCTTCCTCTTCGTCCTCCGTCACTGGCCTCGGGGGAGGCGGCAGAGGGGTCCTGGTCCTAGCGCCATGGACCCAGCCTCGCTGCCCCCGGGGGACGCCCTGCTCCTTGCCCTCATCATCAGGCAGCTCAAGAGCCGCAGCCTCTTCAACGCCTTCTGGAGGGACTGCATTGCCGACGCCGACACCGACACTAAGGTCTGCCTTAGTCCCGCAGCCTCCTCCCTCTTCCTTCCTTTCTTTTTCCCTCTCTTTTTCTTTCATTCTTTCCCCTCCCTCTCTCCTTTTCCTTCTTTCCTCCATTCTCCCTCTTCCTTCCTTTCTTTCTCCCCTTCACCCTTTCCTTCTCCTTCTCTCCTTCCTTCTTTCCTCCATTCTCCCTCCCTCTTCCTTCCTCTTCTATTCTTTTCCCCCAAGTCTTCCTTTCCTTCTCCTTCCTTTCTTTTCACTTCTATCTCTCTCCCCTTCTTCCTTTTCCCTTCATTATTTTACTTTTTCCTCACCCCCCCTTTCTTTTCCCCACCCTTTCCTTTCCTCCCTTCCCATTTCCTTCTTTTGCTTCCCCTCCTTGTCTCTTTCCTGTTTTTCTTTTCTTCCTTTTCCATAGTTCGTTCTTCTTTTCTTTCTTCCTCTCCCCCTCCCTCCTTTATTTCCCCTGTCTGTCTTTCTTTCTTCCCCCTTCCCCCCCCCCCCCTTCCCCTTCCTTCCTTCCTTCCTTCCTTCCTTCCTTCCTTCCTTCCTTCCTTCCTTCCTTCCTTCCTTCCGCCTTCTCTTCCTTCCCAGAGTCTTGAGCATGCCTTTTGCAGAGCCAGGTCTGAAGTGTCCCGTCATCTGCCTCTATGGGAATCCTTTTCTCATAGTATGTACGTATATACTCACATTTAGTTGAATTCAGTCTTAAAATATATTATATATATTATATGGCTCTCACTGAAATAAATTTCAAAATATTTTACTTTCATGGCTCTCTGAGTCAAAAAGGTTCCTGACCCCTGATATAGATAAACTGGCCATTAAATGAAAAATAATCTTACAGTAAGCACCTTAATCTTTCGAAATGAACTTTTTCGCTATACCAGGCAATGCTCTACAGCAGCATTTCTCAACGTGGAGGTTGGGACCCCTGCGGGGGAGGTCACGAGGGGTGTAGAAGGGTCACCAAAGACCATCAGTATTTTCTGTTGGCAGGCCGGCCTGACCTTTTCCAGGGGGGTAGGTGAAGAAAATTTTGGCGCCCCGGCCGCCGCGCATCTCGGTCCTGGTCCCACCTCCGCCGCCACCGCCGCGCCGCCTCACCGCTGCCTCGCCGCCGCCGCCTCGCCGCTGCCTCGCCGCCACCGCCTCTGCACAGCCGGCCCCATGCGCTGCTGCGGCGGCGCTCCCAAAGCACGGACATTTCTGCGCATGCGCGAATGTCCGCGCATGGGCATTGCGTCCCGAGCGCGCCTGCGGCTTTGAAGCCAGCACGCAGTCGCTCGGGACCCAGTGCCCATGCACAGACATTCGCGCATGCGCAGAAATGTCCGTGCTTTGGGGCGCGCCGCAGGGCGTGCGTGGGGCCGGCTATGCAGCAGCGGCAGAGCGGCGGCGGAGGCGAGGTGGCGGCGGCGGAGGCAGGGTGGTGTGGCGGCGCCCCTCCCAGCCGGTGACGCCCCGCCCAGCCGGTCACGCCCTAAGCGGCCGCGTACATTGCGGAATTGAAAAGGCCGCCTCTGTCTGTTGGTCATGGAGGTTCTGTGTGGGAAGTTTGTCCAAAGTCATTGAAGTTACCTATATGTAAAACTGCCTTGAGTCCCCTTCGTGGTCGGATATAAATAGGGTAAATAAATAAATAAGTTTGGCCCAATTCCATCATTGGTGTGGTTCAGAATGCTCTTTGATTGTAGGTGAACTATAAATCCTAGCAACTACAACTCCCAAATGACAAAATCAACCCCTCCCCCACCCCACCAGTATTCAAATTTCCCCCCAAACTCTATCAGTGTTCACATTTGGGCATATTGAGTATTCGTGCCATGCAGGGCCGTAGCCAGGATTTTGATTGGGGGGGGGGGGGGGCTGAGTTTGGTTCGGGGGGCTGAGACTGGGTGGAAGAGGGTCTACCCTAGCAAACCTTTTGTATTGTTATCCCAATAACCCCATGAATGTGGGATATAATGAGTATGGTGATCAGATCATGATATGAATAAACATAACAGTTTAAATAATGTACCAGTAAGGCCTTCTCGCGGACCATCCTGAGAATTTGGGGGGGGGGGGCTGAAGCCCCCTTAGCCCCCCCCCCCTGGCTACATGCCTGGTGCCATGTATGGCCCAGATCCATCATTGTTTGAGTCCACAGTGTTCTTTGGATGTAAGTAAACAACACCTCCAAAACTCAAGGTCAATGCCCACAAATTCAATTCAATCGTTGGTGAATTGAATCAAAGAATGCTCTTTGATTGTAGGTGAACTATACATCCCAGCAACTACAACTCCCAAATGACAAAATCAACCCCTCCCTCACCCCACCAGTATTCAAATTTCCCCCAAAACTCTATCAGTGTTCACATTTGGGCATATTGAGTATCCGTGTCACATTTGGCCCAGATCCACCATTGTTTGGATCCACAGTGCTCTTTGGATGTAAGTAAACAACTCCTCCAAAACTCAAGGTCAATGCCCACCAATTCAATTCAATCGTTGGTGTTGTTCAGAATGTTCTTTGATTGTAGGTGAACTATAAATCCCAGCAACTACAATTTCCAAATGACAAAATCAACCCCCCTGCCCTCCGCCCCCCGCCCCCAACCCAACCAGTATTCAAATTTGGGCATTTTGGGTTTTTGTGCCAAATTTGGTCCAGTAAATGAAAATACATCAGCATATCGGATATTTACATTATGATTCATAACAGTAGCAACGAAAATAATTTTATGGTTGGGGGTCACCACAATATGAGGAACTGTACTAAGGGGTTGCAGCATCAGGAAGGTTGAGAACCACTGCTCTAAACTCTAATATATACATTTCCATATACATCAGACATTCATTTGCCTTGGTTTCTGTAATTCTTTTGTCATACGAGTACCATTAAAACCTACCTTTAAAAAAATGAAGCTGGGAAAATGACATGTTTCCTAAGAATGTGTTTCATTTAGCCTCAAAAATGCCTTTTGGTTTACATCAAACTTTCACTCGGGCTCTCTAAGGTGCAGACTGATGAGCAAAAAGTATGTTTCACTTTCTTTCTAAGGGCGAAGCGCAACAGATTTTAGCATTCTCCAGGGAATGGAGGCACGGCAAAAATCAATGTTGCAGAAAGTGGTAGCCAGAGCAAGAACATTAGCAGGGGCGGTCTAAGGTAATTTTAAATGGTAAGCGAACATTATTTTGGCCCCCAAAAAAAAACATTATTTTGGCACCCTCCCCATTGGGGGCTTCTTCACAAACCAGATTAGCAGCCAAGATGAGAGAGGGGAGAGAGAGAGAAAGAACCCTCTCCCCCCCCCTCAAGGGGGGGACATGGTGGAGGCAGCGGTAGCGGCAGCAGCAGTGACTCGGGGCCTATCGGGTCCGTGACTTGCATTATTATGACTAGGAATGAGAAGCCGCCTTCGCCACCCTCATGCCGTGGGTCCTGCAGTCTGAGCGGGTGGCTTCGCGCCTTCGCCCGGCTGGTGGCTTCCCGCCTGAGGGGCCGCTCTGGTGGAGATGGCCGGCTGCACGCGCAGCCCAGGGACAGCGAGGGGGGGCGGTGGTTGTGCGCATGCTCCGGGAGAGGGAGAAAGGGAGAGGGAGGGAGGCCGGATGCTGTCTGGCGGGCGGGGGAATGTGCCCTTACCCAGATGGCGCCCCATGCGGCCGCTTCCTTGGCCTACCTGTAGGACTGCCCCTGAACATTAGCATTTAAGCTCTGCAAAGACGGTTCCTTTTGGAATATCTTTAAGAGATTTTGGTGGAATAAATGATTTTTTTCCTGTAGAATTGAATGGTAGAGGTGTCCTATGTTTCACATAAGAAGCCATGAACAGAATTCACACACTAGTGCAATTAAATTCCTGTACACCAGGGCTGCTCACAACATCGATCCCGGAGCTGGTAGATCGCAGCCAGATTTGAGGGGTGATTCTGCCCCGCGCGTGGCACATCTTCCGCCGGGCTTCCTCATGCTGCCCCTGAGGCGACTCCCCCGCCTCCATCCTCAGTGCCGTCGCAGCGTGGCCTGAGGAAGAGGGAGGGAGAAGGAGGAGGGCAGCAGAGCAAAGGAGGGGGCAGGCACCCGGCGCATGCATGTGTATTTGGAGCATAAGGTGGTGCGCGAAGATAAGCCACAAGGGAGGACAACCACAAGGAGGCTTTGGCAGCCATTTCCTGCCAAAGCCATTTGCGACTGCAAGGAGTTCATCTGCTTGGCCACCCGATTCACTTCCCACAGAACACTGTAGCCCCTACAAATCACATACGAGGCCCAAACTTGGGTCACAGAGTATTCATGACCCACTCTACATCCTGATGCAGTTCTAAGGGGGATGGACCATGGATGATGGCACTTGAAGTACTTCCACTCACTTCCCGAGACCGCTGCGACCCTCATCCAATGTCTGATCAAGACCAAACTTGGCACACAGAGCCCCCATGACCCACTCTACATCCTGGTGCAGTTTGGAGAAGGATGGAACATGGAGGATAGCAATCGCAGTACCTTCACTGACTTCCAGAGACCACTGCAAGCCACATAAAGAACTGATAAATACCAACCTTGGCACACAATGCCTTTCTCAAATCACCCGGGCACCGCCAGGTGCTCAAGATAGTGAATAAAAAATTAAAGGAACTTGACAACTGTTCTGCATTCCACTGGGTCCAATATCATATCTCAGATCACTTCAGCGCCTGTAAAATCAAGACAGTGATCAGTTCTGAGTTGTAAATTGGTACGTAATCTATAGAGACTTATATCATTACACATGTACAACTTCTACGTCCTATGGTAAATAGAAGTGGGTAAGGGGAAATCTTTAACTCCTCGTACATATAGTGTTGTGAGTGAGCCTTCAGCTACTACAGCTAGTAGCATTGGGGAAGATGCTGAGTGAGTAGCATCAAACAGCAGCATGGATTTGGGCGCAGCTCTGGATGATCAGGCTCCTGCAGCTGGGATCAAGAGGGCTGCTAGTGACTCTAGCCTTGAAGGCAGTGAACAGAGGAGAAAGATCCAGCACATGCTTAGGGATCCTACTGACTCAGATACCTTTGAAGGGTTTTCTGGGAATGCAGAACTACAGTCAGAAGAGAGTGATACGGACTTAGATCCGTCATTAGTTCAGGAAGTGAGAGATGTATGTAATGCAGACTCTGGTGACAGTACTTTCTTGGGGTTTGAGATGGATCAGGATTGGCCGTCTACACATTCAGAAGCTGAGTGGGACACTTTAAGTCAGCAAGATCATTGGTTAGCTTGGAGGTCTGTGCATAGTTCAACAGCTGCAAGGAATGAAGATGCTGTTGCTCTGGAACAGGGTGGGTTTTCAGATGATTCTGATGTTTAGTGTTATAAAAGAAGTGGGCATTTGACTTGGCCCTCACGGTGGTCAAGGAGTTGCTATTCTGGTTCGTGATCCTGTGTTCCTGACTTCGTGTACCTTTGATCCTGGTTCCAGTTACTTGTGAGTTATGGGTTACTTCTCCACTTTGTTCCTTCCTAGCTGATATTGGGAAAAGGTGTGTGTGTGTGTGGGGGGGGGGTTGGGATTCAATGTCTGCTTCTCTGTTTAGTTGCTGCCGTGTGCCTCTTGACCTTCGCTGTGACTGCTGTGAGTTCCTGCTGCAGAGTGTTGGTATCGTATTACATGGAGGGAGGTAGACGCTGTGTTTAATGGGGGCTGTGAATTATGTGCTTTCTGTATACTCAGCTCCTGTCGACCCTGGAACGTCTCCTCCTTTACCATATGTCACTCTCCTACCCTACGACTTCTGGACTGGCTTTTGGACCTCTCTTCGTGTACGCCCCCTGCCGGACGATACAGACGGACGTCTTGTGTTTGTTTTGATTTTCTTCTCCACAGCATTTCTTTTTGGGCATTCCTGAGATTTTTGTGGGTTTTAAAGCCAGATTTTGGCTGTTTTTTTTGTTAGTCCTCCTCTCATTTATTGTGCCAATAAACTTTTGTTACCTTTTTTACTCCTGGACTTGGATGCTTAAGTCTCTGTTCCATAACATATAGCCTTCTTGTATGATCTTTGCATGATGCTGATTTTTTCATGTTTCTGGATCATATGGAGAGCCTCCTTCAAAGTATCCCAGAGAAAGACCACTACAGTCAACTCTCATATCCATAAATCTGTACCCACAAATATAACCGTCCATGGCTTGGAAGAAAAAAATCACAAAAGATAACCTCAGTTTTTCATGCCACAGTACATAACGAGACTTGAGCATCCACTGATTTTGGTATTGTCACGATGCAAGGACTCGGCCGGCCCCTTAATCACACACACACAGACGGTAATCAGCTAACTATTTATTGAATAATAAAGAACAGGTGAAAAGGTAATTGTCCATCAAAATATTGAAAAGTTCAATCCAAAGAAAGAGTCTGTAGTAATCCAATCCAATGGCTTGGCAAAAGCATGGTAAAAGGCTTGGCAAAAGGCTTGGCAAAAGGCTTGGCAAAAGGCTTGGCAAAAGGCTTGGCAAAAGGCTCCGCAAGCAATGCGGATCAAGGAACAAGACAAAGTTCAAACAGGGCCCAAGAAACTTCTTGGCAAGACACGAGCCGGCAACTTGGCTCCGTGGTCCTTTGCTCGCTTCACTCCTCTTAGATTAGAAGTGGCTGAGCTACTGAGGATCCGTTCCCACGGATCCTATACTTAATCCCCTTGGCGAGGTCCCCGACGCTCTAGGCTTCTGCGCCAATCTGTGCTACGGGATCTCGCGCTTCTCTGGCGCTCTAGGCTGCGGTGCCAACCCCTCCTGCTGGACTCGATGCTCTCTCTCCTATCGAAGCCCCGTCCTTGCCTCCCAGCACCTGGTTCGCTATCTTCATGAGAGCCAGACTCCCTTTCAGCTTCCATGGGTTCATCCTCCACTGTTTCCCTGATTCTCTCCTGCGACCTGAAACCACCTGGCTTCTCATAACAATCGTCACTATCAACACTTTCTGAATCAGTCTGACCTTCCCAGTTATCGTAGCCATCCGGCCATCCATCATCCCAAGCCAAGCTCTCGGTGGGAGAGGAAGGCCCAGCTAACTCATTAACCCCTTCCTCCATTTCCTCATCAGCTGCGGCTGGCTCCAATGCAAGTGGGACCCCCGGTGCGGCCCCCTGCCCCCCAGGCACAAAAGAGAACTGGGTTGCTACAGGTATCCACAAGGAACCAAATCTCTGCGGATGCCAAAAAGCCATTGTATATACATTTGAAAGTATGAAGTGTTCTTCCAAAAGTTAAAAAACGCAAACATCTGCATGTTTGCTTAAATAGCAGCTTCATTCTTTGGACTCATCCATCTTTGATTTCATTGTTCAGATTTCCATCCTGACGCCAATCTTTAACTTGAGCAGAGGTGGCTGAGTAATAGACTGCAAAGGAAAATGTAGCATACTCCAGCGAAGAGCTGATTGACCTCTTTTGAGTGCAAGATAACATATAGTATGTAAGTTATACCTTGTTATTTCTGGCACAACTAACAAAAAATCAGCTGTGTGTGAAGTTCAGATATAAAGCACCCTTATCGAAACCCTTTCTGCACTACATAAAAGCAGAATAGATGGAAGAGCATTCGCCAAAATGCCTCTCCTCTTGCATCGTCTTGATAGGAAAAATGTGAGCAACGTACTAAATACCTACAAAATCTTCAACAGATTGTGTCATTGGTCTTGTTTACATTAGAACTGAAAACTCAAGAGATTACAAATTACCATGTGTCTCATTTTAACCCTTCTTCTAAACCACTGATTCTCAAAGTGGGCGGTACCACCCCCTGGGGGGTGGTGAGACGATCCAAGGGAGTGGTTGGAGGCTCTGGGGAATTTGGGGGGCAGTGAACCCCTTTAAGGGGGCAGTGAATGATTGTGTATAAAAATTTATTGCTTTTGACCAAAGGCCGTTGCAAGTCCAAAATAAAAAAGAGCGCACACACAAAATAATACATATGGAATTTGCATAGTAGACAATAAAAGGTTACCAGTTACTTATACACCATGAGTCACATTTAAACCTTCTTAAACCAGATTATCTCCTTTACATAGGACAGCCATCTCCGCTATGTGCCTCCTCCTAATCTTCTTAGCCGCAAGGGCAAACAGGGCTACGCGCCAGGTCGTATATTTATCTGTATCCATAAGGAGGTAGAGTAGTATCTCTTGAGGATTCAGAAAGATTTTGTTGTCCAGTAAAGGTAAGATAAAGCGCTCCCTAGGATCTTTGTGTAGGGGGCAACCAGCAATACATCTTCGTTCAATTTTGGGGACTTTTTTAAGCCTCCCGTCCCTTTCCGCTGAATCAAACATATTTAGTCTGAGCTCTGTGAAGGCTCGTCGGAGCTGGACAAAGGTCAGGCTGTTAAGGTAGTCTGGGTAGCCAGTGGGTTGTCTAAGGCTGTAGTATAGGGGGGCACACGGGGAGTCACAGGCAGCCTGGAGAAGTGTAGTGACTTCTAATATTGTCTTGTTTATTTTTGTCTTCCTTGTGGAGTGGTCTAGCTTTGCCAGCTCACTAACCGAGAGACCATATTTAATGGCCAGTTGTGCTGCTTTGTGGACCCAGTTGTTAACAGGTAGACCATTGTTAAGTTCCAAGAGACATTTTTTTGGTAATCTAGCAGTTGGCATTTCTTGGATTTTAAGCCAATAGCACAAGATCCAATAGCACAAGATCCAGTGAATGATTGGCCATTTAGGAGGGGCCGCACAGCCCTCTTCTTTGGCCCCGCCCCCTTCGCTTTGACCCCCGCATGCAGTGCAGTGTGAAGGCCTCCGCGTCGTCCAGCGGAGCCTCCCCGCTACCGCGGAAGAAAGCGCAGCCTTCCCCGGCAGAGGCAATTCATTCCAAACCCCTCCAGTATTTTCTGTTGGCCATGGGGGTTCTGTGTGCCAACTTTGGCTCAATTCCATTGTTGGTGGGATTCAAAATGCTCTTTGACTATAGGTAAACCATAAATCCCAGTAACTACAAATCCCAAATGAGAAGGGCTATTTTCTCAAAACTCCACCAGTGTTCAAATTTGGGCATATTGAGTATTCGTGCCAAGTTTGGTCCGGATCCATAGTTGTTTGGGTTCTCAGTTCTCTTCAGATGTAGGTGAACTACATCTCCCATAAATCACTGCCAATTCCTTCTTGGCCAAATGCAGTAATTTTTTTTCTTCAGATCCTCATTAAATCGACCCAGTTAGTTTGCATAATATTTGCCATTGATTGTTTTACCCTTTTGAAAGTAGTCAATGTGGATTATACCGCGTGCATCCCAAAAAACGGTCGCCATGACTTTATTGGCTGACAAACCCACCTTGGCCTTCTTTGGCACCGATTCACCCCGAGAAACCCACTGTTTTGACTGCTGTTTGGTCTCTGGTGTGTTGCGGTGGATCCACGTTCCGTCCACGGTTACGAAACGGTGCAAAAACTCGTCCATATTGCGGTTGAACAACGCCAAACACTCCTGCGAAATTGTCACACGATTGCGTTTGTGGTCGATTGTGAGCAAACGCGGGCCCCATCTTGCGGAAAGCTTTCTCATACCCAAGTGATCATTTAAAATTGAAACCACTGAGACACGTGAGATGCCTATGGCTTCCACAATCTCTCGCACTTTCAGTCTCCGATCGGCCAACACCATATCGTGAATTTTTTTCAATTGTTTCGGGCGTAGAGACCTCAACTGGGTGTCTAGAACGTTCGGCATCTTCCGTGCTTGTACAGACACAACGACATTCAGTAAACCATTTTTTTACCATTGAAATTGATGGTGCAGAGTCCCCATACTATTTATCAAGCTTAGCCTTGGTTTGAGTGATGGTTTTTTCCCCGCAAAAAATAATGCTTAATGAGCACACGAAATTCACTTTTTTCCGTTTTCTCCTCAAATCACGCGGTAGTCTGCTATCAATGGCTGTCAAACACAAACTAAATGATGCAGCTTGTTCAAATGTTGACAGGAGTCAACTGACAGGTGCCTGTTGACAGGAGCAGTGTTGCCCTTTCAGTTAAGAGGCGGGAAATTCAAAACGTCACGGACTTATTGACCCGCCCTCGTAGATTTACATGCTTTTCAGACATTTTTGCAAAGAGAAGCAGCAGTGGAGTAGGAAGCAGAACTAACAGCAGGTTAACTGCCAACTGCAATAAATCTTACGAACCGAAAGGTTGACAATTTGAAGCCTGGGTCAGGGTGAGTTCCTGGTCTTTAGCCCAGCTTCAGCCTACCTAGCAGTTTCGAAAACAGCAATGTGAGTAGATAAATGTTTACCACTTAAGCAGGGAGGTATTTAAAGCACCTATAAGGAAATGCCAGAAAAAATGCCGGCTGTTCGATCAAGGAGGAAGTTTACAAACAAACCTCTTCAGCATGGAAAAAAAGAACGATAGCACCCCCCTGTGGCTGGAACCGAGCACAGCCTCCAAGATGCCGAAGAAGGGAAAATGTATATATACCTCTACCTATGTACAGTTGTCTGTCTTGTCAGTGTATAACAGCATTGAAAGTTTGCCGTATATGTGTTATGTGATCCATTCTGAGTTCCCTTCAGGGTGAGAAGGGCAGAATATGAAAACTGGAAATAAATACATACATACATAAATACATAACGTGCTCTTTACCTTGGATATGCAGTATACGTCATTTCTGAATGCCTGAACTCAGCAATCACTCGAACTATACAATGGGATGGACAGCTTCTAATTTGTGTCTTACCTTGGTTTTGAACTTACTGGTTGGTATTAAGCAAATTCAATCTCTCTCCTTGTTCCATCTGTGCTAAAACAGTAACCTCGGTGGCGTACCTCAGTGTTTCCCAACCTTTTTTGAGCCGCGGCACACTTTTTACATTTGCAAAATTCTGGGGCACACCAGCAACCAAAATGACACAAAATGACACTCTAACAAAGTAATACTGATAGTTAATATGTTTTTTAATGTATTTATACACTCAATGTGAAACCTGGGCCTGTTTCGATGAACACAACATAGATATCCTGGCAGGAATAGCAAAAAGACACAAACTTCCCACACAGAACTCCCATAACCAAGAGAAAATGCTATAAGAGTTTCGTGGGCATTGACCTTGAGTTTGGAGTTGTAGTTCACCTATATCCAGAGAGCACTGTGGACTCAAACAATGTTGGATCAGGACCAAACTTGGTATAAATGCTCAATATGCCCAAATGTGAACACAGATGGAGTTTGGGGAAAATAGACCTTGACATTTGGGAGCTACATTTTCTGGAGAGGGGGCCTCGAAAGACCAGCAGTCTCCCTCTCACTTAGGTTGCCCCCTCCCTCCCCGCCAGGCTTGAATTGGGGCTGTGGGGAGCAGGAGCCTCACTCGCCACCTGCGCAGCTCCTTGGGGGTCAGTGGGGCGGCCCGGGTGGGCATCTCTGGTCTGGCGAAGCAGGCAGGAAGGAAGGCGGCGGAGGCGAGCAGGGAGCCGGTGGGAGGCCGAGAGCGGTTTCGTGCCAACCGGGGAGGAGAGGGAGGAAGGAGGGGCGGTGCCGGTGCTGGACTGAACCATCCGGCATTAGGCCCGGGGGGGGGGGGGAGGCAATTGGAAGTCTCTACTTGGGGAAAGGGAGGCGGGCCTTCCCAATGCATGGAGAGGGAGAGACCAAGTAGACAACGGGTGGGGAGGGGGGTGTTTGTAATTTTGTGCCTTTATCGAGGTAGGTTTCTTAGGGTTTTTATACTTCAACACACTAGGCTCTCCCCCCTCCCCTCCTGGAGGTTCCAATTTCCCAAGGCACACCTGATGATCGCTCACGCCACACTAGTGTGCCCCGGCACACTGGTTGGGAAACACTGACGTACCTAATTGAGTTGTTTAACATTTACTGAAAATTGCTTTAAGGGCCATAAGAATGTTATGTGTTAATCATATTAACTCATGCAATTTTAACTTTAATGCTTTCCGCAGCTTTCCAAAAATTTGTTCTCTCTCGGTATTGATTATTTAGTTTGTAGAGAAAGGCTTCGAAGTTCAAAAGTTCCACATTGGAGAATGGGCTACATAACGGCCATATTTTTTACATACAGGAACCGATCACATAAATAGAACAGCAGTGTTTCCCGATTGTTGTATGAAAGATCTTGATGGATAACACTTTCTTTCCCATAACAAATTTATTTTCATTGATGGGAATGAAACTTGGATTCCATGATATGTTAATAGGGCAAAGCGCTAAGGACCCTCACTGCGTCAACCCTTTCCAGCTGTTCAACATGTTCTTTGTCGATGGCCGGGCCCAGATTAACAACTTTTTGCGCCCTAGGCCACACTTTGGAATTACGCCCCCTCTACTACCGGCACTGAAAGTTGTTGTTTGGGATCCAGGAAGGGAGGGTGGAGCCCAAGCTGCGCCTGCCTTTCCTTCCTTCCTTCCTCGCCCGGGGGCTTGGGGGCCATGGCAGGGTGGCCATCTGCCAAGACTGATTAGGATCCCCGTGCCCCAGGGAGGGAGAGTAGTGGGAAGAGGCCTGGAGGTCCTTTCTTCCTTTGGGGGGGGGGGCTCCCTGGAGGAGAGAGAGAGACACCCACCCGTCTCCGTCTCCTTCAGGACCGCTGCTCCTCCTCCTCCTCAGTTGCAATCCGTGGCTCAGGGAGAACCCCCCTCTGTGGACTTCCGCGTCCGAGCAGGCCCTCGCCTTCCTATTGGCCGAGTCCGCGGAGCCAAGCCCACCCGGGAGGGAGGGAGGCTCCCCAATTGGCCGGCTGCCGCTCTTCAGCTTTGATCGATGGGTGTCACAAGGCGGGAGGCGGGGCCAGGAGGCCAGCTCGGAGGACTCACTCCTGGCCACACCCACTCCCCGCCTCCCAGGGAGGGAGGGCAGGAGTGACGTCACCCTGGGAGGCGATGGAGCAAACAAGGAAGGCGGGCCTGGCGGAGGAGGAGGGAGGGAGTGATGTCACCCTGGGAGGCTCCGCCCCCAGCTGAGTAGCAGGGGGGGGGAGGGAGGAAAGGAGGGCAGCCGCTGCTGCTGCTGCTCCTCGCCCTGCATGTCCTGCCTTGAGACCAGTATCTCAAACAGGGCGTGGTGCTCAGTACTATAAATCAAACACACGAACTCCGAAAGAGTAACGTAACAATATTGTAATGATGAAGCACAATTCCAAATCAAAAGTCAGTAAGTGTTAAATGCACACTGTAAATAGTCACTAGGAAACAAAATAATAATGGTATAATCCAAACGCCGTTGCGTTAAAAGTAATTGTAATCCACACGCCATTGCGTGACAGTAAAGATCACACCAGGTGAGGTGATGGGTGGTGTCCCAAAGTCGTCTGAAGCCGACGAGGACGCAGGTGCATGGGCCCTTTCCACGTTTCGACCTGGATGGTCTTTGTCAAGGCTATGCGACAGATGAGGGGGATGTCCAAGGTGATGGGTGACCAAATAAGTCTATACAAAAAATATGTACATTGTAAGTCAATTGTATCACGGAATCCGTAAAGCAACCCACATAATATCAAGCATGGTATATATATATATATCACAAGTCATATAATTCAATACATATAGTAATGTACAGCATGGTAATAACATGGTGAGAAGAGGCAAATATCCAAACATAACGAAGGGCAAATAAACATACCTAGAGCATAGGGCGAGAAGTGTATCTCCCTATGTGGTCGTGGCAAATGCGAATCATAATAGTAAGCAATGCAATTAAATACACAATGGAGGTAAGGAGCACAGGTGTGGGAGGGGAACAAAGAGAGGAGCATTCAGGTAAGTCTTAAAGGATCAGGTCATGAATATGTAATTTTTCATTAAGGCCGAAGGGCTGTTCACAATTAAGTTTCAAAATCCAGGCCGCTTCAGCACGTTTCAATAGCAAATCAGCATTGTGATGCGGAGGAACTTTAACCCGCTGTAGGCCAAAGAATCGGAGGGAATCGGGTCCATGGTTTTGAGACCAGGCTCGGCCCGCCCTCCCTCCCTCCAGGGCCTTTGTGCTTCAACTCCCGCCATTCCTAAGGGCTGACCACGGAGGGTTTTTAAAAAAACAACTTTTTTTTGGTCCGTGAATTGCACCCCCCTCGGCTTGCGCCCCTAGACCATGGCCTATGTTGGCCTTATGGGTAATCAGGGCCTGTCGATGGCCTAAATTGAGTACAACATGATCGAGATGGCATACTGCTATCAAAGGTGGCATAATTTGGACAATCCAGTTTTTTATAGGGGTGATTACTAATTTGGGTACTTAAAAATCAATTTAGTACTAGGGCATTTTGATATCATTAGAAGGATCACCACTTGCTCATGTCTTATGCAGACCTTTTTCTTTTCTTTTTTTCTGGCATTACTTCGCGAACGAAGATTCTTCGGAAGGACCCATCCCACGCTTTCCACAAGCGCGTTGATTACTAAAAAGGCCGATCCGAGATAGGCAAGTCCGGTTGCAGAAAGCACAGCAGAAAGTCTCCCTGCGTGATGTTGTCTCCAAGTTGCGGTTCTTTCTGCGTTGTCGTTTCTCTTCGAGACCCATTTGCCGTGTCTTCTCGAAAGAGGCTGCAACATTATGGATAGTGCGCCTCCATGCCTCCCGATGTGAGGCCAGGGTGGACCTTTGTTGGTGATCAATCTGGCCGAGCCTGAGATGTTGTTTCAGGGAGTCCTTGTATCTCTTTTGGGGCGCCTATCTTGCGCTGACCCGTGGCGAGTTCACCGTAGAGTAGTATCTTTGGGAGGCGGTGGTCCTCCATCCTAGAGACGTGCCCTGCCCAGCGCAGCTGTGTTCTCAATAGCATGGCCTCAATGCTGGTGATCCCTGCTTGCTCAAGGACAACAACATTCGTCACATAGTCAGTTCAGTGTATATTTAGGATTGTGCGAAGACAGCGCTGATGAAAGCGTTCGAGGAGTCGTAGGTGTTGGCGATAAGTGACCCATGTTTCAGACCCATAGAGGAGAATAGACAGTACGATAGCTCTGTACACACTGATTTTGGTGCTTTGCCTCAGGTGTTTGTTGCTCCAGACTCTTTTGTGAAGCCTTCCGAACGCACTCTATGCCTTTGCTAATCTGTGATCTATCTCTTTCTCAATCTTGGCGTCTGAAGAGATGATGCTTCCCAGATAGGTGAACTGCTGAACGGACTTAAGCACAGATGTACCTATGCTGACATGGGGATGATGGTGTTCTTCCTGTGGTGCGGGCTGGTAGAGGATTTCCCTTTTCTTCAGGCTGACTTCCAGCCCAAACAGTTCTGCAGCTGCTGCAAAGCAGGATGTGAGGCGCTGCAGGGCTGCTTCTGAATGGGCGACAAGGGCAGCATCGTCTGCCAAAAGCAGCTCATTTACTAGATAGTTTCGAGTCTTAGTGCAAGCCCTTAGACAGCTTAAGTTGAACAAGCTACCATCAGCACGATAGCGTATATATATGCCGTCTTCTTTGAGATGTGCCATAGCCCTTTGGAGCATCATGCTGCAGAAGACTGTAAATAGGGTTAGTGCAAGAATACAACCTTGCTTCACTCCATTCGTTATTAGAAAGGGCTCTGAGAGAGCATCGCCATATCTGACTTGGCCCTCATGTAACAGGATAATCATTTTGAGATTATGCAGACCTAGCTTATGCGTTATGTATAGGCATGCATCAGCTTAATGAATATTCAGCAACGATAGCAGCAAACTAGAGCAAGACACATCTTGGAGGTCTCTTCCACCTCTATGATTCTATGATTAAGCATTTCCCTTATATACTGGTAATTATATTTATTCTACAACTTAGAACTAAAAAAAACCTTACATTTTTGAAAAGCCAGTCGCAGAACAGTCTTGATCTATGTATTTGTGTATTTCATGGTATCCCCAAACAAAGAAATAGTTTAAATATTCTTAAAAGGAACTAGACAACTGTGTGAGCCTTGTGTTTACTCTTCACCTGTTTCCATTACGCATTTGAGGAGGAATTTACTGAGCTTCCAGGCTCTGGGTTTTGTCGTTTAAAAACCCAATGGTGGCACAAAGCAGAAAAGTGTTACCAAACAATAATAGGAGCACCAGGTGAGAAGGAAGGAGAAAGAAGACCCATGGCAGGTATTGATTGGGAGTTAACAGTTTTAGGCCTGCCTTTCGGGCTTGGCGTAGACCCTAGAGAGGGTGGCATAATAGCATGCTTCCACGTAGGCTATTATTACTTATCCTTTTATCCGAAACGCAGGGGACCAGAAGGATTTTGATTTTATTTTATTATTTTTATTTTATTTGGGGATTTTGAAATCCTTGCATTTCTCCCTCCCCCCCCCCCTCTCTCTATATATACACACACACTAGCTTGGGGACCTGGTGGTGCCCGGGTTATTTGAAAAGGGTATTGTTTGTTTTTGGGTGTTAGGTAATATAAGTTTAGTCATATGTTACACTATGTCTTAATCAAACTCAAGTTTGGTCCAGATCAGGGCTGTGCAACAGGCGGCCCGTGGGCCGTACACGGCCCGCCAGCCCCTTGGATCCAGCCCCCCTACCCTCCTGCAATAAAAATTAAAAAATCCCCAAAATTAAAAAAATCCCCCAAAAAAGTGCGCATGCGCACGCCGCTTCTGCCGCCCTGACGCTGTGGGAGGGGCCAAGGGGAGCCCCCCTTAGCTCTGCCCTCCCTCCTACAACGTCAGCCAGGGTGGCAGAACCGGGAGAAATCGCCGCTTTTGTCGCCGCCCTGGCTGACGCTGTGGGAGGGAGGGGCCAAGGGGAGCCGTCCTTAGCTTCGCCCTCCCTCCTACAGCGTCAGCCAGGGCGGCAGAACCGGGAGAAATCGCCCCCTCTGCCCCCGCGATCGGCCCCGCCCCCCACGAGCGACCACGCCCCCTGCTGCAGCCCGGCCCGCCACCTGATCAGTCACCGGAATTCCGGCCCTTGGGCTGGTAGAAGTTGGACAGCCCTGGTCCAGATCATTGGTGGGGGTCACAGTGGGGTCTGAAAATGGGTGACGGTGCTGCCAATCCTATCATCTGATATCTATCCTCCCCCAAACTGCACCAGGATGTAAATTGGGTTACCAGTTGTCTGTTTGCCAAGTTTGGTCCAGGTCATGTTTATTTAAGAAAAGGGGTTTTTTTTAAAAAAAAAAGAATTGTTTTAATAGTAAGAAGGGTAAGGTTGTAGTTGGACGCACATCATACTAAGTCATCCCCCTCAAACGTCATCATTTTGCCTAGGTTCACAATATTGCCCAGTTTAATTTTATTATTTACTAGCTGTACCCGGCACGCATTGCTGTGCCCTTTTTAGGAGATGCGAGAAAGTCCAATCATCCACGGTGTGCCCTCCTCTAAACTGCAGTTGGATGGAGTGTGGGTCATGGGGGGCATGGTGTGCCAAGTTGGGTCTTTATTGGTCTTGGTTCTGGGCCACATTGGTCTGTGGGGAATGATGGGTTTTGAAGTACTACAAATCCCATTTTCCATGGTGGTACTTCAAGTCCCATCATGCATGGTCGGGGCTCTGTGTGCCAAGGTAGGTTACTGTAAATTCAGGCCATACACAATGTCCCATGAGCTGAGGCCTAGTTAGGAACAGCAAGTTAATGAAGCCTTACTGTCAATTCAGGCCATACACAATGTCCAATGAGCTGAGGCCTAGTCGGAGAATCAAGTTAATGAAGTCTTACTGTCAATTCAGAGCGTAAACAGCTTCCCAGTAAGTGAGGGCTAGTTAGGGAAATCAAGTTAATGAAGCCTTACTGTCAATTTTGGGCATGGTCTGTGTTTTTTTTTTATTATTTTTATTTTTATATAAAGGTTTTTATTGATTAAAACAACAGAACAAACAGCACATCCAGCGATATAGGGAGGTGGGAAGGGTAGTGGGAAAGGGAAAAATGGGTGGGGTGTGGGGTAGGTTTACATCAAGGGTAACACACAAATTAAAAAACGGTTGACTTCACCCGGAGATATAGTTACATTTGGCTTTTCCCCCTATAGAGCCTTTTCACTTAACCCTTTAGTCTCCCCATCTATATCCAAAAACCCAACAAATTTATCTTTTT